>VWZI01009168.1:1537003-1634786 GCA_013396835.1 Psilopogon haemacephalus
GACGTGTCCTGGGTCGGCTCCGCAGGTAGGTAGGTGCGGGCGGCAGGCGGGTTCCCCTCGGGAGCCGATCCCGCAGGACATTTCACCTGTGCCGCGATAGCCATTTTCCTCCGGGGAGAGACCCGGGTCGCCTTCGCCTCGGTCCGGCGCCGAACATTGCGGGCGCTGGGCTACAACAAAGGCAAATGGCTGCGCGGTCTGGAGGGCTGCGTGGCTGGAGGTGGCCGCCCTGACGCTGCCTGGCTTCTGCCCCTCGCTCGAGTCGGCACACGGAACGCAGGCGGGCGCAGCCTTTAATGTATTTACTTGTTCGCTGGGTCTCCTTCGTCGGGTCCAGCTGCCTGCCCCGCGCGGTCCTTCAGGTACAACCGCTAGCTCGCGCACAGCGCTGCTGGAGCGGGGGCTTGGCGGTTAACGCGCGGTTCCCGAAACCCTTCCACACCTTTCCCGGCCGACACCTGCTCGTTGCTGGGGGACCACCATGCTTCCTACTCCCCGCATTTGCTGGCTCCTCACTGAGCGCTGCGCCTCGGCTTCTGCTGGCGCAGAGGAGCGAGCTGAGGCGCTCTGCTCTGGGCACAGCGTCCCCCCGTGCTGCGGGCTGCTGCTGCTGCCGCCCTCGCTACCCAGGGTTTCGGATGAGTTCCTGGAACAGGAGCAGCAGAGGCAACTTTGCAGATTGGCAGCGTAGGGCCTTTTAGATGCCGTGGGGCTTTTGTCCTTTGCAAGGTTGAATGTTGTGTGCTGTGCTCGAGTTCAGTTGTTGTAAGGGATGTCTGAGCAGCAGCGAGCTCTTTAAATCTGCAGGGAGTGAGCAATTTCTTAATTCGTGTCCATGTGATTCAGAACGTTTTCAGCTCCAGGATGCATTTCCCCAAATTCATAATAGGTGTTGATACCTGAGCCATTAGGAAGGGGATATGTTTGAATCCATAGAGGTAGAAGTTTTATGGCATTACTGAAAATAGCAGTTAAGACAGAATTCCCCAGAGGGAAATCTATAAAACTCGCTCCTACCATTTTTACTTACGCTGCAGCAAAACAGCGCTTGGGTGCATCTACGCTTATACTTTCCTTTATATCCTAGTCATGGTGGCACTGAAAGGCATTAGGAATAACTCTGTGCTGTTTGTATTATAGTAAGGCCCGAGGGCTTGGTAATGGTTTCTTTCATTCATGGCTTTCAGAATGCTTCAGTTAAGACTGGAAGCTCTGCTGCAAGTCAGGGAGGTTTTACTGATCCTGTTTTATAGATGGAAGAGCATATCAGAGACCTAGAAAGATTTACGTCAAATCTAGGACCTAAGGCATCATCCTGGATCCCCTGTTTAGGATATTCTTCCCTATCTCCTCTAACAAAATTGTGTCTCTTAATTTCACTGTCTGTACTATGAGCTATTTGGGGAACTGACAGGCCATGTATGCTTTGGGATTTGAGATACTGCTTTTGCATACTACAAAAAATATGGACCCTTAGTGCTGTATTGTTGAGAAGAATGGTTTCTGATTAATAGAAGTCTCTGATTGTTCTTTCGTTTGTATTGGGATAGAATTCAAGAGCCTCATCATGGATGAGGATGTATTAGGCAAGGTAGTGGAGAGGCAGACAGTGAAGCATGCATAGAGCTAATGAGCTAAATACAGAAGGCATAGGTATCTGCTATGAGTTCTTTAACAGTTTACAGCCTCCCTCATGAAAGAAAAAATCTCTCCTCACTAAGACTCTCTTTGAAGGATGTATTTCCAAAAGCAAAGTAAGTTATTCCTATTCTGATTGTAACCTAGAAGACTCCTGATCCTAGTGTGTTGTTGAGTCTGTCCACTTGCTTTCATGGCCAGACAAGAGATGGGCTGTGTTTGAGATCTGGTTCCCATCATCAGGTATTGCTCATGTTGATCTCCTTTAAGGCCTTTAACCAGAAAACCCCATCTGCAATCTCAGATTTAAGTCTTGCTGTTCTGGCTGTAAAACAGTGCACAAGACATGGGCAGCTCCAAAGTATTTACAAAATTTTAAGCCTCTTAGGCTTCATCTGTGTAAGGAAAGCCTACTGCAGACTAGGTGATGATGTACAGGTTCCTGTAGTCACAGAGGGTGGAGAAAGAAAGAGATGAATGCTTACATGGCTTTTCAGCATTTAATATCCATTGGGTGCTTGCCAAGTCTGATCTTAGAAGGTGTTCTGGAGTTCCTGATATCTTAATATTTTAAGTTTGTAGCTCCAATTCTACTTTAAATACACTTTGAAAAAAACGACAATCCCCTCAGCCCTGAAGATCTGCTGCAGTTGCCAGAAGCATAATTTGTTTGCTGGCAGACAAGATGTGGTATCACAGTTTGTTTTCTTTCCAGTCTTTCAGAGGACAGTTCTTTTAGAGGAGAGGAAGCATAGCTCCAGGGCTTCCATGGCTGGGCACCAGCCAGTTACTGTCATATCAGATTAGGTATATGGCATATTAGTGCTTGTTTATGTTGATCCAAATGCAGCATGAATGTCCATAGTATTGATGGAATTATTGTATTTACAGCCATATAGTAAGACTAATTGAAAGGGAGGTTCTGATTACATAACCATGGACTTACAAGGTGATTCCTTCTGCAGCTTCTGTGTAGGCCAATTTTGAATCATGAAGAAGATATAAATAAAAGCTGGGTTATGTTTTCTAGTAGTTTACCATTGCTGTAGTTGCCCTTTTGACAAACTCTGTGGACCTGTGTATCACAAAATTGATGGGAAGAACTTATGTTGGTTTTTTTCTGCCTTGTCATGATCCTGACTTGGTAGCCTGAGCTACTTCTTGGCCCCTGAGAAAAGCTCCTACCTGCCTGTGTGCTGCAGAAACCTAGCCCTTGAAATCAGCATTAAAGATTTCCTCAGCTGCCACTGCAGTGCTTGAGTACATTCTCCTTGTCCCATGCTGCTTGGCAGCAGCAATCATGAATCTTTGCAAGGTGAGGAGGCATCACATGTAACACTCCATAACCAGGATCATAAAGCTGTCCACAGCTTGGTGACTTTCCTAATCAGATCTCGCCTACCAGCATTCAAAGCACGTGCCCATTTGTTTCTGGGAATAAACTAGGCACCTCTGTCCAGAATCTCCACAAGTTTTATAGTCCCTCCTTCGTAATTAGCACAGCCTCAGCTTCTAGCTGCTTTGCAGTTTGCAGCAGCCCTAGCAGCTGGTTCCTGGCAGCCATTATCATCTTCCAGCACAGGAACAGCTTTGACTCAGACTCTTGGGAGAATGGACAGGGCCGGAAGGATCTGTGATACTAGGAAAAGTAATGAAGGAACAGCAAATAGGTGCATGGGCAGAGGGAGAGAAGGTAGACTGATAATGTAAGTGACGAGGAAGGGAAAATGAAATGACAGGTGGAAGGCACTACAAATCCCTAGACTTTGTGGGAGTTGCAGATGAAGCAATATGCAGGAGGCAGGAAGCTCCACAGCTTGAAGGAACAGGGTGAGGCGTCTCCTCTGCTGCAAGAGGTGGACTGCATTACTGCTGCCATCTCACTGCTTCAAAAGTGTTCAGCAAGCCCTGATACACTGCAGAGTGCCATGAAACACTTGTTATTTTCAAACCAATGTGCTCTAAGTTACAGCAACAAAGGGTGAGTAGCTCTGGAACTGCGCTGGAGTGCTAGGGTCAGTAGACTTGTCCACAGTGCCATCCTTCCTTAAGTGAGGGCTCTGGCAAAACATGTCACTACAGCAGACACCAGCATCATTTACTTGAGGAGCAGCAATTTGCTGCTCAAGGACAACAAGGACAGTGGGAAGTCTGTGATTTAAGGAATTCATTGTGGAAAGCTGGGACCTTCAGGCCAAGGTAATAAGAATAGCTGGAGAATCAGGCAATTCCCATATTCATGAGATTGTAGTTCCTTTGTCAAGGCTGTACTGAATACACTGAGGGGCAGAGGAATTTTCTGGATTTTCTAACAGCTGCTTCAAGGTGAAGTACAAGAAGAAAAAGAAAAAAAAATTATACACCATCTGCTGATATTAATTTTGCCATGTAACAATGCAGGTCCCTTTGCAGACCTTTCAGAACTAGGATTGAGAGACTACCTTCACCATTTAAAAATAACCTGATCAGGTTCCCGTCATAAAGACTTCTTTCTGTGAAGAAACTAAGGGAACCAAAGCTTTGGAAATTTTTCCCCAACTCCCATCCTAGACAGGAAGTCATGGAGCAGCTGTAAATTTTGTTTTTTGAAGGTATGAGTTTTTGGTTTTCGGTAGAGACAGTGTCTATGCCCTTGCCTTCTCTGCTACTAAAATTCTTAGCGTTACATGTAAGCAAAAATCTGTGGTTTTTTTTGGAATACAAAGATAGGTGTTAGTAGGAGTTTACAGCCTTTTTTCTTTGTCAGTGCTTATGAAAGCAGCCAGACACTGTGCTAGAGTTGCTCCATTCAGACACTGTGCAGCCCATCTTGTGGCTTCTCTGGTGTCTGGGAGCAGTGTTGGCAGTGTCCTGTCAAAAGTCAATTTCTTTACCACACAGCAATCTGACTGTTTCTGCAGGCATGTTTAGGAAGCCAGTTAGTGACTGGAAGATGACAGTGGCTTTGACCACAAGTGAGTAATTCACAAAACTTGGAATACACACAGCTGAACTTTTCATGCAAGGTTCTTCCCTAGGAAGAAGGAAATTAAAGAGAGACATCTCCATTCTGACCTAGCACAGTAGTTCCTAGTGTCACAGACACCTTCCTCAATAAGCCCACCCTGTAGAGAGGTCTGGAGGCACCTCTCTGCTGCAAAGCAGCAGAATTAGAACCAGCCATGGCTAGTAGTGAATTGAAGTGGACCCTCTGGGCTTAACAGAACCTGAGGATATCTATGAGCTCTGTGCTAAAGGACTCTTGTCACTTGTGATAGTGTGTCTGATCCTTCCAGCTTACTTCTAGGAGCAGACAGAAGCAACCCTTTTCAAGAGGAGGCCCCTCTTGGAGACACAGTTCAAGAAGGTGCCTTTATAAGAGCCAAGAATTTAACTGCATTCCATAAAGGATCAATACAGTTTCACAGTGAATCCATGCTGTGGTAGTTTGACCTGGAAGAACCTCATGCCTGAACTGAATTGAGATTTCTCAATTACAGGAAAATCTGAAAGCACTCTCTCCAGAGTCCTGGTTTGTGGTACTTAACTGTTTTACACTTTTGTGCCTCGTTTTTTTACCACAGCTGATGCAACAGCTCTGTTGTCTGTGGACAGACAGCGTTCAGGTTTTGGCAACACAAGATACACTGTCTGTGAGCCCCAGTGCAGCAGTTCCCTACCTAGTTTAAGACCTAGACATGGTTTTGGAAATCAGTGCTTTATGCTTGCAGAAGCCATACCCGCAGTGGGGAGACCTCAAAAGTCAGTAGTTCATCTCTGAAAGCTTAGTGTCACTGAGAACAAACATCTGCCAAAACCACAGGAGCAAAAAAAAAATTTGTTTTTGAAAGAGGAAGGAGTAGGCTGTGGAACCTTCCTTACTGATAAGCAACCCCTGAACTGATTAGCTTTTTAAGTTTAAGGTGCATAGCTTGCTTGTTTGATCTGCCACTTGAGTCTTAGGACACCTCCCAGCAGGTATGGGAAGAGTGAACATCCCTTTCCTGGCTCTTAGAACCAGGTCTGCTAATAAAAAAGTGCCTCCATAGACAGTTGTCTTGCAGGAAAGTTCTTATGGTGTTTATTCCAAGTTCTGTCCTGCCTGGTTGCCATATAGCCACGTCTGCAAGGGATGCAGTCACTGTAGGCACTAGCATAGCCCACAGCCAAATCAGTCATCCCCTCCATGCTTCCAAGAGAGCAATCTGCCTTAGTGCATAGCTTGGATGTTTTTGTACAGGATGAGTTTTGACCTCCATGGAAAGAAGCTCCTTACTCTTTCTGGCTTGTCCAAAGAAATGAGAGCCCACAGCTTTTATTTCCACCTTGCATTAGGAGCAGAGCTTTTACCTATATCTCACCTTATATAAGGACTGTGTAAAAAAAGTCCTTTTTGAGTCTTACTCAAGTCTTACTTGAGACAAAACTCCAGTTATGTCTCAAGCCATAAAGAGTAACCCCTTTGGGAATGTCTAAATGTTGCACAAATCAACTCAAAGTTGCTAAGTAGTACATCACTAAAAATAATGATCCTAGACCCCCAGAAGAGAAATGACTAGACATACTTTTCCTTCTTAGTATCTGTAGAAGAAACACTTCCCCTTGCCTTGCCATGCCTTTTGCCTTTCTCACAGAACAAGACCCAGCTTTTTTGTCCCACAGCAGCCAGGGTGAATGCACCTGTTGCCATGACACAGAAGAAGTTCAAGCTGTGCAGTTTCAGTGAGCTAGCTAAAAAGGTGTCCTAGCAGATAAGTCCTGACTTTCTGGACCAGGAGAGATGGTGTGCTATTTTAATGAGGAAACTAGAAAAATGAGGGAGGCTGGGCCTCTAGACAGACACTTATTTACAGGGTGGATTTCCAGAGGCTCTCTACCTCCTGAATTGTTTTGAAAGATGCAAACACTTAACTTTTAGTGAAATGGTGTAGCATGTTCTGATTTTACAGCTATGAATATAGACACTGAGCACTTTTAATAATGTGACATTTGTGCTGTTCATTGGTGAATCTGAATGTGAATACAGAAGTGGGTACGTGTTCCTAGAGTGACTGAACTTTCAGAAGGCGTACTGAGGTGAAGCTAGGTCAACTATGATGTCTGCCTTTCCTGTGAATAAGAGCATGTTACTTCTGGAAATACAACCCTCAGTCCATGGTTCCACCTGCAGGACCATACTACATAAATTTGTAAAATAGCATTAACAATCCACTTGGGATTATCTTTGTAGATGATCATAATTATTGCATAGTAAATGTGTCCATGTGTAAAAGTGCTCAGCAGTAACATACATGTCCAGGCTGTAGTTTGCCACATACGGTAATTAGTAGCCATCTAATTCTGCTTATGTCAGCATTGCATTCCTTGGGTGGAAGCCATGCACAGGGTGTGGTAATAGGAGATAAGAGGTTCATAAACTCGAAGGCTGGACAAGAAGGCTGAAATCTAATCTTTTGCAAACACAGACTTCCCCAAGCTAATTTCTTCTGCCCAGTGCCTCTCTCCTTTAATGCCTGTTCCCAGCCCCTAAACCCTCTGAACCAAACTTTGTCATTCACATTCCCAGTCTCATTGGATGTCAGCAGCTGGTGTCATCACCAGCTGCCACTGTGAGTGCATCTCCAGTGGCTGTACTTTCACCTCATGCTGCAGTACTGATTAGTTGGACACAGTGCTGTGTGTGGTGACCAGTGATGTGCTTTCTATGGATCACACATTGTCCTTCCACTCCATGGGAATCAGCCACTGGACTGAGCTGACACAGAGCCCCATGGGGAAGGGTACAAAGGTGAGGATAGCAGATGTTGTGTCATGTTGAATCGCTGTTATAATAGCACAGCTTTAGCTCATAATTCATGTAGGGCTGGCACAAAGCTGTAATGGGTGTGCAAATGGCTGTCTTTGGAGCACATTATAGTTCTTCTTCAGCAGCTTCTTCTTCAGGAACATGAGAGGGCCAAAGATTGAGCAGTTTATAGTAAAGCACAGAAAGATGGCTTGACAACCTCATCAGGCAATGTACCCGCTGGACAAGAAGTTTCTTTAGCAAGGAACAGAAGGTGTAGCAGAGATGTCTGTGATGAGGGGTGGGGAGAAGAAAAGAGCTCAGAGGGAGTAGGGTAAGGCAGTGGAGCAGGGAAGAGGCAGGACAGGGCTGTTAGCTAGGGCTGATGAATGTCAGATGTGTATTGGCTTGGGAAGGCCTTGTAAGTGTAGGAGTCTCACATACAAATGCCTGGAGCTTTTGAAATTCAGCCCACCAAGCACCAAAGTAGCATCATTCCTGGGGAGGAACAGGAAAAAGCAGAAAGCTTGGCTCCTAAATAGGTTCCACTCTTACCCTGCCCTATCCTTTCTGCCCATTTTGCCATTCCTGCTGCTGTATGAAACATTTAGCATCTGGAAAAAGCAATACCCTTTTACAGGGCCTCTGGCTTTAGGAGAGTTCTTCCAGTGTTGAACATGGCCCATGGATTTTAATTATTCTCCACTGCGATAGTAATGAGAGTCAGTGGAATTGTACTGATTTTATTTCCTTTTAATTTGTTATGATGCTCTGGATGCAGATTAACTTTCCCAGCTTGATAGATGTTATTGATTCATTCTGCCTCGTGATGTGGTAAATGACTTGGAGAGGTGGCCAGTTTCTCTGTAGCTTCTCTTGGTATCTTCATGAACCTTGCAAGATCAGATACCTTTGCTTGCTTCAGGTCAGATTGTTTATATTCATGTAAGTGAGTGTGGTGGTTTTGCAGTTACCTGCCCCCCCACCTTTTGATATAAACCCCTGCTAGGACTCAGAACACTGGAAGTTGATAAATGAAGCTTTATAATTACAGTTTTGCACAATATTCAAGCAGATATTTACAATGTATAACAGATATTTACAAATATAAACAATGAAAAGGTAATACAGAAACACCACACTCCTCCCAGAGACCAAAATCCCCCAGAGGGGTAACCAACCACCCCTACCGCCTCTCCCCCCTTCCCCAGTCTTATCTCACCACCTTTTGATGCTGAAGATAGGCAGAGGTATATTGGCCAGGAGGGTTAGCAGTAGAAAGAAGTTGGTAGTATTACTGAGAATTAGCTACCAAGGCAGAGAGACAAAGGAACCATGCAAGAGAAGCAGCCACAGCCCAGAGCAGTCTGAAACTGTCTGTGTTATCTGTATTTTGGTTATAACTTTTAAAACAACTTTTTTTTCTTTCTCAGTAAAGCTCTGGGATGAAGTGACATACTGTGTTTTCCTCTCTCAGCCAATAGTCTAATTTCTCACTCAAATTCTCCAATTAGTTCAAACCAGCACAGTGAAGATAAAATCAAGCCTATGGTACAGCTTGTGCAATAGTCCAGGACTCCTAGCTTCCTTTCTGGTCAACATACTGAGTGTGAGCACAGGTTTGTGATAATTTGATGGAGATGAACTTGCTTCTAGGCCTAGCACATAGCAATGGTCCTCATTGAGGAGAATTGCCCTGCAAGGAGGGAGGAGAACTGCAATTGGAGGTGTCTTCCAGCAGCACTCTTCCAGGCACATGCCTGTCCAGGAAGGCTTTCTCAAAGCAGTGGCCAGCCTCTTGCCCCTCTCCACATGTGCTGAACTTGGCTGGTGGGTTCATAGTAGACTGCACCACTGCCCTGTTGTCCTTGGGATCCTGAAGCAGCAGGGAACCTCAGGGTCTCCTTCCTAGTGAGGGAACTGAACAGCAAAGCTTGTGGTGTAAGAATGCACCCTACTGAGGGATCCTCCCTCACTTTCTTTAGAGAAAGACCTACCACTCCTTGGTACAGAATAATGCCTTTCTTCCTTTGCTTTTATGTGATTGAAGTGGTAAAGGGTATGGGAAACAGAGCCTGTGTTCTCTCAACACAAAGCCCTACCAGAGGCTGAGATAAGGAGGCTAAGACAATACCTTGCTCGTTGTAACAGGGGTGACTGCAGGATAAGCTGCAGCCACATTAGCAGGAATTTGCTGCAAAGGCTCAGACACCCCAGTGGAGCCAGGCTGGGTGTGTCAATATATCTGTGCAAGTGCATGGCCAGCCCTAGGCTTCAACCACATGCTGACTCTTCCATACAGCTCCTGGCTGCTGGTGGCTTGCTGGGTCTGGCTGCAAACCTACTGCTCCTCCTAATCAAATTAGTTCACAGAACTGTGCATTACTCAGAAGCAGTAAGGGTGTTTTTTGTCCTCTGTGGTGATTCTATCCTGCATCATCTTGGACAGCAAAGAGCCAGAGGAGAAAGGCAAAAGTTGTGTTCAGTAACCCTGCATCCCTCTGCATGCCAGCCCCTTGGCATGGATTGCAGCAGGAAGCCCAGGGTGCTAAGACCATCTTAGAATGCTACTTCAGCCATGCTTCTAACCTCACAGCTCAAAACAGTAATCTGTAGTAAGTGATCTTCTCAATCTGTGTGGTGCTCTGGCAAGAGACCACTGTGTCCCTCAGCAAGTCCTGAGGGACCCTGAGTGCATTGCATGAGTGATGCAAGTGTCACATTATCAGAGGCCATTTAGTATCCAAGTGCAGTCATTGCACTGCTGATGAGTAGCCCTGCAGCTCAAAGGTTGTTAACCTGGTTGCTGGTGATAGTTATTAGTGCCTTGGGGGTGTCACCTGGAGCAAAAACTGAATGGAGGCCAGAGCAGCTTTGCCTCAAATCAAGAGTCTAGTCATTTTAGGCGTGAAATGTTACTCTTGGAAAAAACAACAACCTGTCAGCTCTGTGGACAATTCTAGCACACAGGCACATATATACTGACCATGCAACACAGGGTGAGCCAAGGTAAAGGAGATAACAGGTAAGTATCAGTTTGTCTTGTCACATAGCTGACTTCAGGACTTAGAAGCCTATATTCAATTAAAGCAGCCAAGCAATTAACATCAAACAGGTCTTCATCTAGTGCATGTTAACGTGACTGCTGAGGCTGAAAGGAAGCCTTAGAGGGGTGGGTTTGTCCTTGCCCCCCCTTAACTTCCGTAAGATGAAGATTTAATTCCAAACCTTGCTGTAACTTGTCCATAGCATCGTGGTAGCAGTGCTATTTTGTCCACTTCTTCATTCACCTCCAAGGCTATCCTGTGCACCTACCTGCCAATACTCTGCTTGTACTGACCCCTGAACAGTGAGGATCTGCTGTCGCCATCTTTCTGAGAGATACTGGACAACAATGCTCTTAGGAAGAATAAGCAGAAAAACTGATCCTGGCAAGTAGATCCCTAATATCATCATCCTAGGGCACTTGGGGTAGAATCCTGCAGACTTTGAGCCACAGACACCCATCATGCATTAGCTCACTGTTGTCACAGTGTCCTTGTACCTGGCAGCATTTACTTGACATTCATTTAGGAGGAGCAAAAGCTTTGGGGACCTAGTGATTCACCAGAGAAGGTGCTTATGCTGCCTTAGGCAAAGCAGTAGAAAAGCACATTTTTTGGCTTATTTCCTCCATATCCTTAGAGAAAATTTAAAGAAAAAAAAAAACCTTCTCACTTTTTTCCCTGCTTAGACTAAGCCAAGTTTAACACTTAGTTGGGCTCACCCATCAGTAGCACTGAACACAACACTGATGAGGGCAGAACTGAAAGAAGGGCCCTTCTGTTCCCTCACCGTTGTCCCCAGGGGAAACAAGTGTATCTCTTCAAGAGTTCCGGCAACTTAACAGAAGGTTTTGTGATCCCAGCCACACCAAAGCTCTAGCCAGCTTGCTTACATCCATTTTACATCTTTTAGGCTAACCCTCACCCCCTGCAACGAACTTTGAGAAGCGTCTAAATTGTGCTACTCTTGACTGCCTCCCTTTCTGTCTGGAATAAGAGCTAGGCTGCTCTGTGCCCTTCTCTAATATTTTCACTGTTTAGGCTGAGAAAGTGTAAAACAGGTGAATGTTTGAAAGAGGCTCCAGGCTTCACCTTCCCAAATGGTTTGCATTGAAATGGATTTCTAAGGTCTTCTTGAAAAAGGTGGAAGTGGTAAAATGCTTTCCTACTTCTGTTACAGTCCCTGTCTCAGAGAATCACTTGAAATGAAAATAGCATCTCCTCAAGGATTTCAGTGGCATTTTGTATTTGTTTGTTTGTTTTGTGTTGTTTGTTTTTCTTCTTTTAATGATAAAATCCTTTACTCTCACCTTGCAGCTGGAATTCCCTGAAGCACTCTTACATGGGCATATCTCAGGGATGAAGCCTTTCTTAGAGAAAGTACTGTAAATGCTAACTTATCTCTTGAAGGAACAAAGCAAAAGAAGTCACATAGCAACTGCTGTTGTCTGGCAAGTCAGAAGGGCACAGTGCCTCCTAAACCAGCTCCCAGAGCAATTCTACATCATCACTAGTCAGGTGCCCTTTCCAGAAGGTAACAGGTGACTGTTTTCCAAAAAAAAAAAAAACCAGGAGAAAAAGAAGGGAAAATGAGAAGAAAACAATGGTGAGAAGCCAAAAGCAGCTGCAAAGACATAAGTACACAGTTACCCTGTTGATACATGGAGAGGCGTGTATACCTCATGGACTGGTCCTGTGATACCACGTCCTGTTCTTGCCCACATCCTTGTTTCTTTACAACTTGTGAGAGGAAGGCACCCACATTCTTCAACACAGCTATGCCATCTTGTGCTCAGAGAGTGTTTTGGTGCCAGAGTTAAGTTAGTTCCAAATAATTACACATCAGTTTTAGGAAAACTTACATGATTTTCCTTGGTGCTCCAAGACATCAAGGAGAGGAAGAGTGTAGTTCTTGCAGATGCTGGAAGGAAGTTTTATTCTCTCCTTTCACAGGTATCAGAGATAAGGCATAGGAATTGCAGTGGCTTGTCTGGGAGGACACCAGACATCACTTTCATATGTTACCTGTCCACAGCATCTTCTACTCTGCACCTGTGAGAGTTACAATATTTGCTTAATTCACACGTGTCAGGGTGGAAGTCACAATGTCAGTTAGGTTAAGATCATTTGCAGAAGCCACTATGTCCACAAAATATAAATCGGTGTCCTATGACCTCCCTCACAGAGAGGCTATTAACAGAAAGCAAGAGGAGAAAATGCTGCCTTCATTTGAAGGCAAGTTGGCTTTAATTTTTAAAACAGTCTCACAAGTGATTGATGAAACAATACTTTTGGAGAAGAAACTGGCAATCTTCTGGGGCTAGTTCAAATGTCTCATGATGCCAGTTGCCTGCATCAGAGTGCTTCTACCAAAATACTTGAGACATTGAGGTCTAGCCAAAATCATCTGCTCCGAAGCAGGAATGACATCTGAAAATAAAATCTGGCTTGAGGCAGTCAACAGGGCATCGAGATCTTCAGTCAAAGGCTTTTGTGTCTGTCTGTCCTAATGCAGTTCAGAGCTGCTGTATCATCAGAGCATCACATATTCTTAGGTGGCAGGTGGGTGACAAAGGAAGGCAATGCACACCTGAGCTGGAGCTGAAAGCAGTACCATCACTGGACATGTTCCTGGCTTGTGGGTCCAGTTCACATCATCACCACATGGAAAGAAAGTGATGGACTTCAGCAAAGGTCTTTAGCTGTAGTTAGTGGAGAGTGTCATGATTGTGTCAGGGGATCTTGTATCAGCAGCTGCAAAGCAGGAGTGAGCTCATTGCATCTATCTGGTTTTCCTCTTTATTAATTGCAGTTGCTCTGACTTCTGTGGAGGAAGACATACAGGAAGAGGAATATCAGCCATTGAATTATAGTGCCTGGTATTGCTGCTGTGTTTACACATTTATTAAAGGTTTTGCTTTTGACTTTAGCAGAATTGAAAAAGAGTCCTTGTTTCATCAAGTGACACCAGATTAAGTTAGCAAGATTCTGTTCCAGGGCTTCTGACGTGCTCCAAAATCCAGCCCTAATACTGCCCAGGCTGTGGGTAATTTGATTCTGCTGGCAATGACAAATGCCCTGAGCAGCAGCAGCGACTGCACCTTAAGATCTGCATGCTCAGATGGTAGTGCCTACTTCTTTGCATGTCCAGTTAATTTATTTCATACAGAATGATCAGAAAAAGCAATCCAACATGCTCAGACATCTCTGTCTTGTGGTAGATAGTGAAATCTAAACTTCATTTCAGTAAGAATGGTGAAAAATTAAGCCATTCTGCAGAAGCTGATGTCTTAGGCAGAATGCTTTGTGCCCCAGCAGAAATTGGTGATGTTAGCAGGCTGACTTCCATTTGAGAGACCTTGTTGATTTTCACGGATGGCAACTGGATGATCTCAGCCAAGGAATCAGGCCCTTCCACTTCACATGGAACAAGCACTTCAACCTTTAGCTAGCCAATCTTTGATTTAATTTTGTTTAAAGATTTCAGGCACTGTGCAGTGCTAGAGAGGATCCTACTGGGCTCCTATTACCTCAGCAGAAGCTGATATGTAATGAATTATTCAAGACTAGCCAGTTCCTTCATTAATTTTAATAAATCAAGTTTCCACTGTGTTCTAGGCAGTGCTGCCAGCTGCGATATGATGAGGTAAGCCCATTATTTCCTGGGGCCTTTTCTCATTTTGTCCAGGTTTACATAACGGAGGGCCTTTATAGTTAACAAGAGATTAGTAGCAGACAGGGCTAATTTGGGGTAGATCTACAGTGGGCAGAAGAAACAACCGAACTCCTCCAGCTCTTTAACAGCTGAAGCCCATTTGGGCTTCTACAAATATACTAGCAACAAATGGAGGATTAATGAGAATTTCTGTCCTTTATTGGATGCAGGGGGAAACAGCTATCAAGGATGAGGAAAAGGCTGAGGTACTCAATACCTTCTTTGGCTAAGTCTTTAGTAATAGGACCAATTGTTTGCTGTAAATCCAGCCCTCTGACCTGGAAGGACAGGGATGGGGAGCAGCATGAAGCCCCCATAATCCAAGAGGAGATGGTTAGTGACCTGCTGCAGCACTTAGGTATACAGAAATCTATGGGGCCAGATGGCATACACCCAAGGATACTGAGTGACCTGGTGGAAGTGCTCACCAAGCCACTTTCCATCATTTACCAGCAATCTTGGCTAGCTGGGAAGGTCTCTGTTTACTGGAGATTGGCAAATGTGACACCTACCTATAAGAAGGGATGGAAGGAAGACCTGGGAATTAGTGACCTGTCAGTCTGACCTTGGTGCCAGCAAAGGTCATGGAACAGATCATCTTGAGTGTCATTCCACAATATGTGGACAACCAGGCTCAGTCGGCATGTGTTCATGAAGGGCAGGTCCTGCTCAACAAACCTGATCTCCTCTATGTCAAGATGACTTGCTTAGTGGATGAGGGAAAAGCTGTGAATGTTGTTTACCTGGACTTCAATAAAGCATTTGACACTGTCCCACAGCATCCTCCTGGAGAAACTGGCTGCATGTGGTTGGGATGGGTGGACACTTCACTGGGTTAAAACTGGCTGGATAGCTGGGCCTAGAGAGTTGTGGCAAATGGAGTTAAATCCAGTTGGTGGCCAGTCACAAGATCAGTTTTGGGGCTAGTTATGCACAGGTGTTTAGCAAGCAGCATCTCTCTGGAGACTTGCATACATCCTGTCCAGGCTGCTGGTAGACTTCTTCACAGCATAAGAGCTACCACAGCAAATGTAAAACTGATCTGGTGGCTCTTGTAGCCTGTCTTTTCCTCAGCTTCTGCTCAGAAAAATATTTTCTGACCTCAAGCACCATTTTAACTTTCTATACATCTCCTGAGTAGACAGGAGAACACTTGTTTCTCTTCATTTGCTATCAGCCTCAAAATTGTTCAGTCTGTTCTTTGCTGCCACTCTTGAGGCCAAATAAGAACCAATCTCGTATTTGTGTCAAAGGCAAAAAGAATGCTGTGTGTCCCCTGTAATTTTTTTTTTTTTACCATATTGTGCTGTGTTGCATAAAGAAGTCAAATTGACCTATTTCCTCCATTTTCTACCCCTCTGGAAACTGTAGGTTACTCAAAGCAGGGTACTGAGCTTATGGCCCTTATGATTCATGTGCACAGGACATGCAGATTTTACTGGAGAGAAGCAGAACAGTCAGCCAAATCCATTTCAGGCTGCATTCAACCCTGACTATTCCTATCTTCAGAGAGCTTAAATTCTCCTGAAGACATGATCAGATATAGCATTGCTGCACTTGACAACACAAGGCAGAAATCCCTGTGACTGCTTCTGTTATTACATATTTTGAGAGAAGATGACCTGCTGGGGAGAAGAGAGGCTGGACACCAGCAATGCTGAGCACAAATTGTTTACAGCCATGATGATAAATTCAGTCCACAGGTTAGCCTGTGAGTATCTAACCTGCCAGGATCTATGTGGTGCATGCTTTCATGAATGTGCTGTTGGTAAGGCATCCAAGTACAGCAATTTATCCACAGATCTGACAAGATGAAAGACAGACCTTGCTAAAGGAAGGTCAGAGTTGTAGGGGATTAAATTGTTGTATTTTAGGGGATGGAACATGAAAGAATAGCACCTAATTGTGAGAAATAAGTGTGGCTCCTCATAGTGTATTAGATAGCAATATCCATATATCTGTGTTTCAGGAGTGGGAGAGACTTTGACATATCCCTGAAACTATTGCACCTGCTGGCTCTTCGAGTCTGTCTCACAAAGACAGCTGCTACTCATACCTGACCCATTCCCACTAATTATCACAACCACTAGAAAATTATTTTAGAGGTTGAATATCTTCACTGTGAAATCATGCACTTTTCTGTGTTCTGCTGTAGTCTAGCTTCTTTTACCAGCCAACAGGAAAGTTCTGGTCTTAAAAAAACATATTTCTCATACTGACTTAAATTTAAGGCTACTCTTATCTCCTGCTTTGGTATCCAAACAAATGAACAAACAAATTAATGTTGCAGAGTTCCTAAGACAGTTATTGCTGAGCAGCTGACAGAGATAGCTTTCTACTTACTCTACATTCATGGCACTGCTACTCACTGTAATTCCACTTAATTTTTGGAATGACATTATGTTGTTGTTAGGACCCAGTGTATTTCAGCTCCTTCACATCATCATCAATCCTGAAGCTCTTGAATTCTCTCAGGGTCTTTTTTTTCCCCCTTATCACTTTTGTGCAATTCTTAGCTTGTCATTTTTATTTACTACTTTCAATTCTCCCAGTGTTTATACACATAACATGCTTGCTTTCACTTCCCTAGTAAACACCAACCCTGTTCTTTTTTCCAAAACAATTGCAGAGTTGTGGCTATTTGGACATTTAGGGTAAAAAAAAAAGCTTTGAATTATAATGTGTATTTTTATACTCAAATTTCTTTTATTACTTGACTCTGAAACTGACATTTTTTGATTTGTAATGATGGATAATTGGTTTGCACTGGGTTCTGTTTGCACACAGCAAATATAATTGTGTAGTGATCGTTGGTAGCTAAGCAACCAGTTGTGTTTTCAATTCTGGGATCAATTCCTTACTATCTGTCAAGATTAGTCTAACACAGTGTGTGATCACAAGGGATACAACAGTTTTTAAAGTTACAGAACTCATAATCTTTAAGATTGGGAGTAATAGCAACGTGAGGCCTCTGTGTTACCACTCTGACTGCAGTCTCTTACATGCAAGTAGCTTTTTTCTCTTTCAGTGGATATGAAAGTGTAATGGTCTTGTAGTCATGATGCTTAAGGTAAGCATTATCCAGAAGTAGTTAATTGGCTGTCACTTTTTTTTTTTCATTCTGTGATTTAGACAGTGAGAGCAAACACATTTTTACCCTTTATCTGTTAAAGCAAGTTGTTAACATTCAAAGGGTTCCATTTAGGTGGTTTGCCATTCAGAAGGCCACTTTGGCAGGCTTCAGTTGCTTTGATTTTGCTTTCCTGGAAGGCCTCCTGGCAATAGCTGTTGCATAGGACCTTTGAAAACTCTTTATTTTCTACTCTGTTGTTCCACATAAACATTCCTTTCTCCTGTTTAATTACAGGAAGTAATACTTGCCAAAATCACAGAGCAAGTAAAGATGAACATCTCTGGAAATGAAGGGGAGATGGAAGCCAGCAGCAGGTTGAGACAGTAATCTTGGAAAAAGGATATAGTCTCACTGCACACAAATGGGAAGATGGCAAAGCAGGCCTCGTGGCTATGTATTGGTTCAACCAACAAGCCTCAGGGAAAGTAGTAGTCCAAATACAGCTCTGATGTCACCCAAGAAGTCAAGTTGGTCAGGCCAAAATCAGCATACATAGACCCCAGCTTGGGAAGGGACCAGGGCAAAGCTTTTAATGCAGCTTCCAGGCCAGTGGGTGATAGGAACAAGGGTAGAGGTTCCAGATGAGGCTGGTAATGATAATTAGAGACTATTGTACTATGAACTCTGACACTCCTTAGCCTAGGTCTGGATTTGCTCTGCTGCCCAGCTTCTGCTGCAAAAGGACCACAGGAGAAGTAGACCCTTCATATAAAATAAATCTGTTTCAGTTTCATCCAAAAGAGAAAATATGGCCCATCTGGAGCAGGTTGTAACAACTCTTCCATCACTGTCCATCTGCAACAAATGTTATATGTTGCTTAGAAATAAATCTTTGCAAGCTCCATCTCCAGACTGTCTTTACAACTCACCCTTCTTGCTGTTGCTGCCTGCCTGAAAAAAGCCATATGGGTTATGCGCTGAATGTTGCATAAATGCTAACATGTAAGTATATTTATAGGTGGCCTATGGACATTAGTGAATGGAAACAAGTGCTTTTTGGGTTCAGGTTACACAGGCAAGTTCGGTTAAGCCAGATGCATCAATGGGTTAGTCAGGAAGCTTCATGAATCTGGAGTCCCAGGTTCAGATCTTGATTGGATTTATTTCTGTGCTTGGCTGCACTGGCTGCCTATGTCAACAGCACTGATGTTTGCCAGCAAATGTAGAAAATCTTGAAGACTTCAGCTGTTGTAAAAAAAACCCATAACAGTCAGATCTGAGTGATGTTGTAGGCAGAGATCTCTGTCCTTTGGGGTACTATAGGCACAAAGGTACAAATTAGCAGATCACAACATGACTTGTAATAACACTAACTGACAGAAGAGTCTGCTATAGCTAGGAGATGAAGGAAATTATTTTACTTTCGAATCCTGGCAGAGCACCAGAAAGATCTGGCATATGTGAACATCTGGGTTTCAGTGCCTTCTCTGTTGGGGAGGGTAACATGGTTGATACCAGTGCAGTGCATCACAATTCCTGTTGTGCCCACCCTGGTTAGGGAGCTGTTCTTTGTGCTCATGCAACAGGTATTTGAGCTGGATCTGAAACCTCCAGACTGAGTCCCTTGTCTGTCTGATAGCTGCTGTCAGCACACTCACTGGCCATGTTAGGAAATCTATGAAATGAACTTCACTCTTTTCTTTTTTTCAGTTTTTGAGAAATTACTTCTTAGAGCCTGAAGGAAAAATAGAAAACAGCCCGCAAACAACCCTCCCAAACAACAAACAACACAAAACCACCCTCAAGTTGAGCAGATGAGCACAGAGGGCTTTTTTTAATAATTCTAGAAAGAGCATCTCCTTTGATGGTAAAACCATAATTATTTTATCTGCTCTGATTAAAAGCTTAATTAGATTTAGAGTATTTATCCACAAAGGAAGAATGACAGCATCCTGTCAGATTTTTATAACTTGCTCAGGGGTTGGCTTACAGCAAACCTACTGTGGTCACTACATTCTCCCCTTCTGTCACAGCCTGATGCTCTTGTTTACGGCATCGCCTGCAACATTAAAAGCAGCCATAAAGCATTTTGCCACTGTTCCTGCCAGCTGATGAGTCCATTTTAAAGCCTGCTCACTGCATTTCATGCATTTCTCTCTGCATAGGGAAGCAGCTCATTTTGAATGTCACCCAGTCCTACAGAGGCAAGTGGGAAGATGGATTATGCTGGCAGTGATCCATCCATCTGTTCATCTGCCAACACTAATGTTTAGCTTTTCAGGCTCCCAGTTGTCTTAAATAATGCTGACCTACAGGATCTGGGGTAGGAAAGGTCATGTAGCTCATTTTATCTCACATTCCTTAAGTGGTAATTAAACTTTCTGAGGTATTATGGCTAGCTACATGCAAGATTTGTTGATGGGTATTTATGAAGTTGAGGTTAAATACTTTTTTTGAGATGCTGTGTTGCATGAGACTCACCATATTGGCTCCAGCATCCACATTGGATCTCCTCAGAGGGAAGGATTTGTAGCTGTTTCCCATGAGTGACTGAGTGCCTGCATAGGTGATACTTCCTGTCTTGATTGATATTACCAAGTCGTATTTATAGAGTGGTTCTATATCTCTTTGCTATAGAGGGTTTAGCTTTGGGTACTGTGAAACAACCACAAAGGCTGCAGACTTTCAGTGCTATGCAGGAGCCAGGTTAGAAGAAAGCTGGCTGCTTGCTTGCGGCTTATCCATAGTGCTCTTGGTTCAGCTCTTAGCACTGCCTTGGTAATACAAATCTGCATACAAGGGCTCTGATCAGCTATTGTCAACTGTGTCTCTGAATGTAGCAGCCTTCAACACTTCAGTGCTTGGAATGTTTTGTAAAATGACATGAAAGTGATGATACTTAACTCTGGTTGTGAGGGAAATACAGAGCCCAGAGCTGGTTGCGAGCAGGCAGCTTCAGTGCCTGCAGTAAGTTAGATAGGAAGGAGCATGAGGTATCTTATGACTTTGGATCCAAGATGGGCCCTCTTCCCACTTAAATCATGGGGACTATGTGATGTAGCTAATATGTGGGACCCAGAGCACAGAAAGAGGGAATCTAGTTTGCTGTCCTCCCTCAACTTGCCACAGAAGAGCTGTGTTTACTCTTGTGGTGGTTCAGCAGTTACCTGCCCCCCACACTTTGAAATAACTCAGGCTAGGACTCAGTTGGCTGGAAGTTAATAAATGAAGCTTTATATTTATAGCTTTGCACAATATACAAGCAGATATTTACAATATATTACAGATATTTACAGATATATACAGTAAAAAGGTAATACAGAAACACCACACCCCTCCCAGAGATCAAAGGCCTTAAAAGGGGGTTTTAACCACCCCTACCACCTTCCTCCCTCCCCAGTCTTATCTCACCATCTGTCTTATGCAGCAGATAGGCAAAGGTAGATCAGCCATGGGGATTAGCAGCAGGAAAGAACTTAGTGAAATTACTCAGATCAAACTAAGAAAAGCAGGGAGAAAGAGCCATGCAGCTGCAGCCATGGTCCAAAGCAGTCTGACTTATCTATGTTTGGGTTACAACTCATAAACATTTTTTTTTCTTCTCCAGTAAAGCTATGAGTGAAGTAGCATCATCAGTGTTTCTCTTTCTCAGCCTATAGCCTAATTTCTCATTCAAATCCTCCAATTAGTTCAAACCAGCACAACTCTTTCTTTCGTTCACAGTCTTACTTGTGCAGTGACTAACCTGCAGTGCAAGAAAATGGAACTTACTTGCACCAAGTAACATTTTTTTTACAGCTGGCTGTAAACAAAGTGACATATCCTGTCCATTACCATGGCCTCCTGTCCATGACATTTCACAATAGAGTATGGACAGGTGGAGCACCAAAAAAAAAAGAGTCCTTTGGCAATATTGATGGTTTAAAATATATAGATGTGATTAAGTGCCTTCCAAAAGCATATACATTGCTGTTAGCCAGCACTCAAATTTATTTCTTAATGGTGACTTTAAAGCCATTGCAAGTAAATCAGAAATGACATGATGTGTGTGGGCAGGTGAGGCCACTCCAATCTGATCTCTCCAAGTCTCATTCCTATGAGGTCACCTGGAAGTTAATGCCTGGCTTGGGTCAAAGACAGCCCTGAGAGATTCTCTGATCTTGAATGCATCCGATATCACTTAAAGTTAAATATCTTGATATAAAGGGTCTACTCTGAGAAACCTTTGGTGACCAGTTATTTAGGGCAGACCACAATTGGAAAATTGCTGTCTGGAATATGTGCTCTTCCCAGTGTGCTGGGATTTGTGCCTAAAGGTATTTACCCTGGTATCTCTAAGTGGAGGAATGCAGAGCTCCATCCCAGTCCAAACCAGCCACTTCTGTGCATCCCTGAGCTGCTCTGGGCAGTTCTCCACCTGCCATGTCTCTGCAGTCGCAGAGTCATTATCACAAAAATAATAGCTCTATAGACAGTAGAATGACAGTTCCCCAAAGACAGGGATCCTATTTCAAGGAGCTATTATGTTTCTGTAGCCTCCTCTGTCTCTCAGTGCAATAAACCAGTTCCTAGCCCTGTCTGACCCAATCTGATTGTGGCAATACCTCACTTCTTCCACCCACTGCACTCACAACCTCCACATCCCCTCATTCCTAGCTAGGGAAAATGTAGAATGCTGCAGCTGGTTCTATGTTCTCCACCCTGGTCAACAGCAAGTCAAGTAGAGCAATTGGGCATGCTAGTTGTAAGCCCTGTTTCCTACAAAGAAGATACCAAGTGGACTTTCATCTGACGACTGATGTTACTGAAGTTCTAATATAGGCAAGCAGAAGGAGCTAGGAAAAAAACCTAAATAAATTATTTTCAAAGCTAATTGAAACGGAGGAGAAGGAAAAAGGTGTAAATCGAACTTGATAGAGCAGCCTTTGTTTCTGATAGTCAACTGGGAAAAATAACTTACTGGAGCATTCAGGCATATGAGACACAAGCAAATAAATGATGCTGACAGTTTGATCAGGGGTTGCTATACAAAACAGAGCCTCTGTCAGTGCTAGTCTGGACAACATGTGCTTAGTAACCTTGCCCAATACATTTAATGAGCTGCTACATGTAATGTAGGAGAAACTAACTGAATTTTGCTCCGGGGATCTCTTCCTGATGTAAAGTGCTTTGAGACCACATAGTCCACTAAAACTACATTTATCAAAAGATGCAAAAGGAAAGGGCAGGGCAATTTTGTCTCCAGTTCCTGAGTTCACCTGGAGGCAAAGGATCTGAACTCACAAGTAGTGGAAAAGTTGACACATCAGTTCTATCTACATTGGGGATTTACTGGCAAAACTGCTCCTCTGGGGATTTATAAGGGATGCCATCCAGAGGGACCTGGACAGGCTGGAGAGGTGGACCCAGGCCAATCTCATAAAATTCAACAAAGCCAAGTGTAAGGTCCTGCACCTGGGTCGGTGCAATCCCAAGCACAAATCCAGGCTGGGTGGCGAGTGGCTGGAGAGCAGTCCTGAGGTAAAGGACCTGGGGGCATGAGCCGGCAGTGTCTGTGTGCAGCCCAGACAGCAACTGTGTCCTGGGCTGCAGCATGGCCAGCAGGGCAAGGGAGGGAATTCTTCCTCTTTGCTCTTGTCACACCCCACCTGAAATACTGTGTACAGTTCTGGAACCCCCAACACAAGGAGGACATGGAACTAATGGAGCGAGTCCAGAGGAGGCCACAAAGATGATCCAGGGGGCTGCAACAACTCTGCTATGAGGACAGGCTATGAGAGTTGGGGCTTTTCAGCCTGGAGAAGAGAAAGCTTCAAGGAGACCTTGTAATAGCCTTCCAGTATCTGAAAGGGGACCTACAGGAGGGCTGGGGAGGGACTATTGACAAGGTCTTGTAATGACAGGATGAGGAGTCCCCCTGGAAGAGGGGAGATTTAAACTGGATGTTAGGAAGAAGCTCTTTAGAGTGAGGGTGGTGAAACACTGGCACAGGTTGCCCAGGGAGGTTGTGCCTGTTCCCTCCCTGGAGGTGTTCAAGGCCAGGTTAGATGAGGCCTTGAGCAACCTGTTCTAGTGGGAGGTGTCCCTGCCTATGGCAAGGGGTTAGAACTGAATGATCCCTTACAAACTAAACCATTCTATGATTCTATAAGAGCAGATCTGAAACAGTAACAACTTTATGGAGTAAGAGTGGTCACCAGATAATGAAGTGATATGTGCTTCGAGCAGTGCCACTGTTTGGAGTAAAAAAGTTATTTGGTAAGTTTTTATGCAGCAGAAAAGACTAGGATAAAAAGCATACTCTGAAATGTACTAGTTGTAGTAAAGTACCCCCCAATTGATGTAGTTTGTACACCACTTAGATAAAGAGCATGTACAGAGAAAGAGGGAGTTCCACTGTGACTTTATCACTTCTTCATTATGATGTCACCAACCTAAATTAGGATTATTTTCCCCAGAGAAAGTAAGGTCAAAAAGAGTGATGATGCTTTAGTAAGGAAGTTCTTGTGCCCCAAACACCCA
Source organism: Psilopogon haemacephalus (assembly GCA_013396835.1). Lineage (NCBI taxonomy): Eukaryota > Metazoa > Chordata > Aves > Piciformes > Megalaimidae > Psilopogon > Psilopogon haemacephalus. Next base: position 1,560,760 of record VWZI01009168.1, read on the forward strand.
GAACAGCTGTGCAGGGTGAGAGGGCCCAGTTATGACTGGAATGCAACCTGTTCTTGTCAGAAGTCATTACTCAACTAGGATGAAGGGTAAAAGATGACTCTAAACTGTATAGTGAAGAGTAGGAGACTGTGAGAGAGCCCACAACACTGCCCCCAGAGAGTGTGTATTGCTGAGCCTCAGGAAAATAGAGGGGAGAAAAACCTCTTTGTAACCACAGCTTTTCCATGCTTGAAAGAGCTCTGGAGAGGCAGGGTGTTCCCAGTGGCTATGGTGGCAGCTGAATGAAATTGTCACTTGTGATAAGGCATCCTGAGAGCTGGGGAAAATCCTGGCTCTGTATGCTCTGGCCTGGGTCCAAGTGATTTCACTGGGGCCAAGATATTTGCTGTGTATTTGAAATGAATGGCCAGGGTGAAGCTGCAAAAATAATGCCTGGTAATGAAATCTGCTTGCAGCACTGTGCCTGTGCACCAGAGCCCTGCTGTGAGCAGGAGTGTTTCCACTGGCTCTGAAGAACACCATGTTCTTGCAAGAGGTAGGATGAGTCATGAAGTGTGATGTGCCACCAAATTCATCTAGGATGTCTTGCCACTGCCCATTTGTAGGCAAACTCACTTTTTCCTGGGGGATTTTTTTGACCCACTTTTTGCTAGCTTTCCCTGAATTACCACCACCCCCAGGGACTATCCATCAATATCACCATAGCAACAAGAAGTCATTAATGGCATCCTGCCTATTGACAGAATCTACACAGTGCTGTGCTGGGTGGCGAGCCTTTGCCATCAGCTTCAAGGAGAAAGAGCTCAGGGTCTTCATGGGATTAGTTCTCTCCTCCCTCTTCTGTATCTCCCCAGAGAGGTCCTGCATTGTGTAGTGGCTATAGGAGACATTTTTCTTCCCTTAGCAAGTCGTGTGCATTGTAAGAAGCTGCTGACAGGAAAAGAGGAGTCTGGATGTGCTGCACAAGTAAGAATAAATGTGCTTCTCTTGGGTTCATTTGCACGGGGCTGTGCCACTGGGAGACACTTTAGATTGCAAATAAGAAACCTATCCTGCAAACCTACAGGGGGTTCAGAGCAAGGCCAGGAGGGAGGAGTGGCAGGCTAAACTGTGAGGAGAGGTAAAAGACATGTCATGTAATTCTGCTAAATGGCGACGAAGGGAAATTCTCAGTGGGTGTAAATAAGCATTGACAAGCTATAACGATTTACACCTAGCTCATGGTCTGGCCCAAGGTCTAATCAACTGAAAAATGTCAGCATCTGGAAAAGAGAAGGTTTTTTAGAGAGGCCTGTGGGAGGAACTGGGGATTGAGGCTTTGAAAATGTGCAAAAAAAGAAGAAAATTAATTCTCCTAGGGAAAAGCTTGTGATGTTCATCAGGGCTGAAGCAGAGGCAGAGCCTGGCCAGCTGCACCAGTTCCCTGCCAGGACTCTCACTGCCTGGCGGTATATGCTGCTTGACCTTCTGAAGTCAAATTCCCAGGCTGAGACAGCTGATGGCTATAGTTGTCCCAGGTTTTCTGCAGAAGCTTTTCTAAGCAGCCTCACACTCAGAGAAATTAAGAGTGTGACTACCACTGGCCATCCACACCCCAGCCAGGACTGCTGATGCTTCTGCCATCCACATTTCCTCATGCTGAACCTGCCTCCACCAGCAATAAGCCAAAGTGCCTGACAGCTTTGGGATGTAACCACACAAGGTGTAAGATGAGATCACGTATGTCACTCACCTTCCTAACACCTTCTCCCTCCCCCAGGCCCCTCTCTGAGCACACAGATGATGTATGCTTTGCTAGCTTGGAAGGCTGCGTATCCACCTTCCATTTGCTTTAGGAGGTGCTGGACTAGTTTCCAGTGTAAAGTTAATGAGCAGACATCAATAGAGTGAAGTTGGGATATTTTTCCTCCACTAGCAAGGTGAAAGTGCTCATATTCTTTTGTTGGAAAGACTAATGCAGTAAGATATTTTGAGGTTTGTGGCTGTGCTGCAAGATATATCTTTCTGCAAAGAGAGGAGATGAAACTTTTGGTGTACACCTTATTCTTAGAACAAAAGTGTGATTTCTTTCCTCTGCCCTATGCATTTTAAGATTCAGCTGAGACTCTTCAAGTAATCTTATAACAAGGAATTAGGAATCCCTTCTGCAACCTGTACAGCATTGGTTTTCTCTTGTCTTCCACGGGTTGGTACATGCAATGTAAAAAGCTGTGTTTCTGTGTTCCCTGTTGGTTATGTATTGCTACTCCAGTCAGCAATATTTTGACCTTGAATCATAGAATGGTTAGGGTTGGAAGGGACCTCCGAAGGTCACTTAGTCCAGCTGTCCCTGCAGTCAGCAGGGACATGCTGAACTAGACCAGGCTGCCCAGAGCCCTGTTGAGCTTCACCTTGGATATCTCCACTGATGGGGACCCAACTGCCTCCCTGGGCAACCTGTTCCAGTGGTGCACCACTATCACAGTAAAGAGCTTGTTCCTAACATCCATATCTGCTCTTCTCAAGCTTGAAGCTGTTACCTCTTCTCCTGTCACCACAGGCCCTTGTAAAAAAGCATCTCTCCATTTTTCTTGTAGGCCCCCTTCAGGTACTGGAAGGCTGCAATTAGGTCTCCCTGGGGCCTCCTCCAGGTTGAAAAAATCCAACATCATGACTCAGGCCCTGAACATTATGGGAATAAACAAAGGGTTAAATTGTGATGTAAAACAAAAGGCTGATCTCCTTCCACCCCATTTAGTGTGACTTTGCTTTTTACCTCTTTTCTGCTAGAGGATAAGTGAATTTGTGAGTTGACAAGCCTATCCTCTTTATACTGGAAGACAATACTCAGCTGAGTGCTTCAGTGAAGGCTCTTGATCCTTACCACATGCTGCTAGGGGAAGGGAGCTGCCTGCTCTTTCCTGCTACTGTCTTGATTTACTTCTCTCTGTCTTCATGTTCAGCTAATCCAATGTGCCCCCTGCATTTTTTGCACTGTCCCTTCTGCCTTCATAAAATACATGCAAAAGGATCAAGATGGTTTCAAATGATCTGGGATATCATTCCTCACCTCATCAGCTGCCTGCTGCAGACATGCTTTATCTGTGACTGCTCTTTCCAAAATTATCTCTGTTGATCACTGCTGGCAATGGGCCTCTCGGCTGGCAGTGCTGGGCTGCCTCACAACGGCCTGTCAAGCAATTGACTGAGCGTTGGTGAGGTGCTACTGGGGGTGTACCTCTGTCAGCTGGAAGCCAGAGGAGAACAATCTAGATCTGGCACTGGGAAGCTGTGATTGATGTTGGACTCTTTGCTGAGACTCAGCTTCAAGTCACAGCCTTGACTTTCTCTGCCATCACCAATCTCCTGAGGAATAATAAATTAACTGTAATAATATTGCAACCATTTTCTGCAGTTAGTGCTGATATTGTATCTATGCATAGTAGGAATCTGAACGAGAACTAGAAGTGCCAGGCTGTAAAGTGGGCTCACATATGGCTTTGTACTTCCTAGATCTCACAGGAGGCTGGCTCAGGTTTGCTTCCAAGAACTGGATGTGTCTCAGACAGAGTGTGTGGAGCAGGGTTGGAGGTTGTGCTTAAATCCTGTCTGTTCCTCGCAAGGATAATTGTGCTTGCTCCGTTTATATGCTAAGACCAAGGTAGGTGATGGGCAATATCTGCTCTGCATGTCCCAAAGGCATGGGAATCCTTGGTTTGTGCTGTGTACACAGGACAAGGGAAACCACCTGGGTCCTGAACATCAATTAAGGCAAACTTAAGCACTGGCTGTGCTTGGTTATAGCCCCCATATGTGAGCAGGGTGACTCAGAATGTCCCAGATCTATTGATCAGATGCACTCTGAAGGTTCATAGGTTCTGTAAGTGAACTTTCTTCTTTCTGAGGAGTCATCCAAAGGAACTTTGCAGCCAGTGATGGTGCTGAACCAATGAAAGCTCAGCAGGTGATGGGGTGATGCCTTCTCCTGAGGCACTTGACAGACAGTGCTACTAAGCAGCTCCATCAGAGACATATGATGGAGATGTCTCCTGGAGCATTTGTAATAGTAACCAAAACACTCAGCCTTCCCTGCCTATGAGCTGAATGCTAATCTTCCCAAGTTCCATTACTTCAGCCACATTGTCTGCAGGACTTTTGGAATTATATTGTCCAAGAGATTTAGTGGTGCAAAAAAAAAAAAGGCAAAACAAATTATACCCTTTCCCAAAGCAAGGAATCAAGAGGGAACACAGGTCACCTAGGAAGTATGCTCCTTGAAGCCACCGTGCTGGAATGTCTGCTCATAGAATTAGGCTAGAAGTATTTTCACAGCCTTTCTGAAGGAAGAACCCAAGGAGAAAACTGTGCTGTGATACAAGATGGAGAAGCTGCACAGACTTAGAGAGCAGCCAGAAAAATTCATCAAAGGCACTGCTGCCAAGTGCACAGATGTGTGGAGCAGTAGGGCTTCTCAGGTGAAACCTTTTAAGTCAGTAAGGCCAAGTTCCCAAACAGATTAAAAACCACACAGAAGGAGAGCCAAGAATGCTTAAGACCTTAAATGATTCCATGAAAATTTGAGATTACCTTTTTCAGTGTCTTGAGACTATTCAGCAGCCAAAACAGAAGTTCACATGAAGTTATGGAGATTCATACACTCTCTTTGGTGGAACTGCATGTACCATAGCAGGATGTTCCATGAAGATCAGCAGATAGTGTTGAGAGATACTTCTCTGGCACCTCTGGCAGGCACATGTATACCTTTGGACTGCTCTGACCAGCCAACTCTGACCATGGCTGTGACCACTGAGGTAATGATAATGGTGGTGATGCACAGATGGGCTGTGCAAACTTGTGCAGGATGAGTTAGGGAACTGGGAACAAAAAAAAAAGAAAGAAAAAAGAGATGTGAAAGGAGGAAAATGATTAGACAATATCATGTGACAAGGCAAACAGCTCACTACACAGCAGAAATGTAATGCCTGTGTTCTCAGCAAGAACATCTTACACCATGGTCTGCACTGGATCTTAAGAGATGCTGTTTCCCGTACCAGACTGTCTCTGAGATGACGTGGTCCATGCTTATGATTAAGATGAGAACATGAGGGCTATAAATACAGTGAGCAGACTATAATGGTCTTGGGTTTCTCTGTATTGCCTAGTTTTGAAACCAAGATGGCAGCTATTCCTCTTGTTAGCAATCTTGTTTTGTGCCATGGAGCAGGAAATTAAAGCAGTGACAAAATTGTAAACTCAGGGAAAGTCACACTCATCTGTGCACTCTAGGAAGGAAAGAAAGCCAAGAAATTACACTGGTTTAGATAACTAGGGTGGCTGTACCTCTCCTGCTGCAATTAACAGACACTATATAAGCCAGGAACAGAAAAAACACCCTCAAAATATAACTGCAGTCATGTAATCATCCTACTGCAACTAGTTACTGCAGCATAGCTCTGGCTGAGTGAACAGCTATGAAAGCAAATACAGCCAAGGATCCTTTATTTTTCTTGTTAACCTTTAACTTGAAAAAAACCCCAGATGTATCTGGCATTCTTTCCCTTGAGATTAGTGGTGTTCTGCTAAGCAGCTGAAGTGATGTGCATTATATGGCGGTAGACAGATCATGCTGTGTCCATAAGGTTTGCTGTATCTGATAGCAAAAAACTCACAGCAGTATCATAGCTTGCTAAAATCCTTTGCACGGCTCTTTGAAATGTGCTTTTAAGTTCCATGGTTAGATCTCTGAAATAAAAGGGAGACTGTATTCCTGAATAAACCAACCTCTGTTCAGTGGTGCAATTTAGAAAACGCAATGCAGAGAAATTAGAGTAAGACCTGAAGGTTTGTTTTGTCTCTTATTACAAGATGGAGTAAGGTGATTCTGGTTACTCCCCTCCCCTGGAAATAGGAGTTTGGTGTGATGGCCAAGACTCAGAAGTTAATTTGCTTTTGACTGAGATGTAAATGTGAGAAGTGGAAAATATACCACGCTCAGCTGGTCTCGCTTGTCAAGGCAGGAGGGGCCAGACAATAGCAAGCTGCTGTCCACCATTTTGTGGAACAAGCTTCCCTGTTTGACAAGTCTATTGAGTCAGCCTTGCTGCAGTGAACTCTGCAAAGCACACTGCCAAACCTACTCATCCCTGCCAGATGTGATGGCCTCTTTTCCTGAGGTCCTCTTGGGCTCTGTGGTCCCATGTCCTGATGCCCCTGGAGTCCTTAGACATGACTGATCCTCTTCGCGGTTGTTTTTACCAGCACTAAACAACTTATCATGTGCCTGCTTACTTCATCCTCCTGACACTTTGCTTTGCTGGGAAGGTCAGCCAGGCAGAACGTTTTTTATGTGTATGGGAAGGAATAATTTATCCTTCAAGCTTTAATCCTTGAAAAATAAGTTCTTTGGGAGGATTTTTCAGGAAAATGAAAGCTAGTGGCAAGTCTCCAGGCAGGCATTTATCAGAGTAGTGGAGGAGAAGTTGATTAAAAAGAATCACATGGTAGAAAATAAGCTGTGTACACGATGTCTTTAGTCTTATGCTCATTTAAGGCGTGAGGCTCATAACCAAGTTTTTAAGTCCCTGAGTTAGGGAACAAGCACATGTTGCACAGACAGTGTGATGGAAGAGCAGCGATGTGATGGAAGAGCAGCGATGTACCATTCTCACAGTGGCAGCCAGCTCTTAAGTTCCTTTCTGCTATTTGACCTGGAATAAGTTAGCATTGGCCTGAGGGATTGCTGGACTAGAATAAAGCCTTAACTAACTTCGGGGAAGTGTGGGCAGGGCTGCTTGGAAGTACTCAGATGGGTAAAGGAAGGAGTGCAGTTTCAACCCACAGTAAATTAGGGAGTGACAACTAGTAAGTGACTGCTTGGTTTAACTGGAAGAGAACACAGGATGCATTAGGACTGCTGTGTACCTTTAGGAGAGGGTGAATCAGGACCCAAAGTTGGGTCACCATATGACAGATGTGCATTTACTTCTCCCTGTTGCCTCACATTTCCATGATGTTAACTAGTTTCTATAACTGGGATTATGTGCTGTAGTTACAGACTGTAACTGTTGTGGTGAGACAACAAACTCTTCTGTGTTGCTCTGGTTGCCAGTGTTTCTTTAACAGTGACTGCGTAAGACTGCAGCTAAATTTTCTTTGTGTACAGTGAGCCTGCAAGGATATGCTGCAAGATCATCTTTAGCATATCAGCCAGAAGTACACTAATGGAGATTTTTTTTCCCTGACTCCGTTCTGTGCTCTCCTCCAGCAGAGTGCCTAGAGTATGCTTGTGGTCATGTTACTTCAGAGCTGAGTGTGTAGACACATGCTTGTCACTGACGTGACCAACAGGCATCTTAGCTGAAACTGGTGCTGTTTCTGTGTGCCACAAGGAATGGAGCACAAGAACGTGGGAAGGAAGGTGAAGGGCTCAGTGTTTCCTGGTTACAGGCTAGTTCAGAATTATCTGGTGTTTCAAAAAGACCTCTGCTTTCTTCCTGCTACAAACATCCCTGGGCAGTGAGTGAAGCAGGCTGTGCCTCAGCACAGCCCTTTTCCCTTCACAGGTCATGACTCGGGCAGCGGTTGGCCTCAGTGCTCAAAGAAATTAAGATTAGCTACCTGACATGCTGTGCACAGCCCTCAGGGTACTGATTTGTGGGAAATGAGGAAGATCAGAAGAGTTCAGTAGGAAAAGGAGGTGGTCTTTTCAAGGGTGTAGTGACAGGGAAGGAAGGTGCTCCTGTCCAAGCTCTCTGATAAGACATCTCAACAGCTGCCTGGCAGGTGTGAGGCAAAACAGAACACACTGACTTCTGAGGCTCCCTCTCATTCTGGCCAAGGCACTGAACTTTACACACCCAACCTGTGAGCTACATCCCATGTGTACCTTTGCTTTGAGCAAAGTATCAAAGGGTCTTTTCATGTCTGAAGTGTTTTCTTAGTGCGAAAAATCACTTTTTAGAGAAAGTTCAGCTCTGGTGAGTGACAAAGCTTAAAATAAAATATTTGGAAACAAAATTCCCCTCTTCCTCCACTTAATCCAGTAATTTTTGGTGCCTGCCTGTGTGTCACCAAACTCTGCACAGCCTCCTCTGGAAAGTGTCTTCTGCTGTCTCTCACACCCAGGTCTGGCTGTTCTGTGTCTTTTCTGGACCCTTCAGGTAGCAAACCTGCCTCTGGCTCTGCCTCTTTCTCCCTCACTCTCTGCTTGTCCTGCTCTGCTTGCAGGAGGTTTCTCCCAGCTGTTCCTTCCCTGAAAGCTACTTTTTCTGCCCCATGCACATCTTCTGGAAAATCCTGCCCTGACAAAACTGCAGCAGGTCCCTGTTGCTGGAGCATTCTCTAGAGCACTGACATCTTCCACACCCACTGGAGAAATGGGCCTCTGCTCTCTTGTGGGGCAAAGGAGTACCCTTTCCCACTGGTGGGTTTGAGGGAAGCAAATTCCATGTGTGGTCTGCGCTACACCTTAGCAGGCAGGGGCAAAGTGGACAGTGGCTACCCACACCCCTGGTGTCATTGCAGCTGTCCTGCATCTCAAAGAGGGTGCAGTGCCATGGGTGCCAGCAGTTAACTCCCACCTAAAGAGACTATGAGCACACATGCCAATTGTATTTTCAATGCTGCTTTGTCTGTTGGTGAAGGAAGCATCCACAGACAGATCTCATCCTGCCATTTCTTGCCTCTGCTTCCTTGCTTTCCTCATGACTGCTCTCGCCTTGCTTGTGCACTTTCTCCTCTGGCTTCCTTGCTCTTACATGCATTCACACAGAGCTTGCCAAGCAAGAGTGTAGCACATGAGCCTGCCACACAGGGGCCTCAATTTCTCTTCAGGCTTTATTATGTGGAGCTCTCTGCCTTGGGCATGGAGAGAGAGAGAGCTTTACTCTCAGGCTCTTCCTACTTGGTCTGTGAGCAGAGTGCAGAAAGCACATGGTGGCTTCTAGTCCTGTGGCTGTGACCTGATCACAGGCCAAACTGACAAGCCATGGCATTTCTCATTAGCAGCACTTTCTCTCAGGAGCCCTTCAGCACTACCAGGAGCCCTGTTCCCTACTCAGTGTCTGGCTCTCACATCATCTCATTCTCTCTTTCTTGACAGATCATGTTATAACCTATGATCACAGAAAGTCCTGATCCTCACGTTTCTCTGCTGTCACCTGTGGGCTCCTGCAGAGCCACGAAGAAGGGGGAACTTCAGCCCCACCATGAGAAGATTGGGTGAGAAGTGCCTATGACATCTTGGGGAAAGACCACACTTTGAGAGACAGTTTAAGTTTTTGGTTTTAGCAATTCTAAAGGATGGAAATAATTTTCTCCATTCTGCCGTGATCCACAGGATCAGCCCTGCCTTGCCCCTCTAGGATTAGGTTAAAGATAGGTTCATTAATGCAGGGGAAGTGCTAATTTGAACCACTCCAAGCAAGTGGTGAATCAAGCTACTAGCACATTGCTGAGATTGACTTCCAGGCAATATACTGCCTCTGACTTCTCAGATAGAAGATGTCTGTTGGTACCTCACATGGTTAGATGCCTGAGGTGTTTTAGCTTTCAGGGAGCAACAAACCTCTTCACTCTCCTCCTGGTCAAGGTGGCTGTGCTGCCTGCATGGTTGGCAGCACATGGAGAATCCAGCTGTACTAAATAGCAAACAGTGTGGGCTGGAACTTACATGGTCCTGTCTTGCTTTACCATGATTTCTTCCTGGGTGTTCAACCTGCTGATTCTTGCCTGGCTTGTTATTAAATACTGATGCCACACCATCCCAGCTCTGTGTTACCCTTACAAATCTCAGGCTAACCCTCTATCCCCTGCTTAGTCTTAATCACCTCTATTTAAGGTAGTCACTCCCTTTGCCTCTGGTTGCTGAGAGAGAGTGGATAGGGCTATAAGCAGAGACTGTTGTCTTGTGTGACTACTAGCAAGTCCATGAGGCCTAAATTCATAAGAAGAGTCTCTCCGTTCAATGTAAGGAGGCTCTTTCCACTTCCAAGCATGACTTGGACACTTAGTCTTCATCCTGCTGGGCCAAACTGAAATTTTGGGATTTAGTTCTTTGCAGTTCTCTGACTATCTCTTTAAGTGACTTGGATTCCCTGGGCCTTACAATGCTGAACACCCACTGTAGGAATAGCCTTGGAAACCACAGCTTCTCTTTCTGGGTCTCTGCTGAGCTGTCATAGGGATGATCATTTGGCCCTGTTGCTAAGAAAAGTGAATTTGTAAAAGTCTGTGAGATGACTTTGTCTCTGAACTAGAAGGACCTTGGAAATGCTTGGTTACCAGTCACTAAATCATACACATCTTCCCTGTGAAGGGTAAATCAGAGAATTAAGGGGCTGTGGTATGACTCTCAGGGACAAACCCACCACCAGTCAGCTTTCTTCTTCCTCCTCACTACTTGAGCCTTACAGGAGACCAGAGTGTCTTGTTATCTTTTCCCACCCCCAGCCTCCTCCTTAACCTACACACTCTTGCCTGCATCCCACTTGAGAGTACAATCTCACTATCTTTTGTAAACTGCCCATCTCCTTAGTGCTGCTGTGTGAGTAACCTCAGCCTGAGCATTCATCACTAGAGTTGAGCTGTGTTACTGTGAGGGGGTTGCTGAGGGTAGGTAGGGTAAAGGTCTCCAAATTCAGCTGGATAATGTAAGACCACTGTTGGCTTGATTAGGAATAGAAAAGATTCTCTGCCTCAAGCCACATTTCCTAGTGTTGCTGCTCTGTTTCTAGCCAAGTTGTAGGTGTTTGGCTTCTGCATTCCCTGGAAGCAGACCTGCTGTTGCACCCTGCAAGTCATCACCAGGCTGCTTCAGTAACTCATCTTTCCTTCCATTCACAGGTCTTCTACGCATGGCGACTCAACCCATGTGAGAGCTCTCTTATGTGAATACCCAGCAGCACACTCTGCTGTCTGTGGTCTGTGGACATTGACTGGCATCTAAACGACACCCCAGCTCCCTCTTCTCCCCCTAGACGCCACTTAGAGCCTCCATGTGCTTTTGCTATGACATACATCAGTGTTGATGAGAGACAGGAACACTGCCGGGTGATCTTGAGCTGCCAGAATAATCAGCTCTATGCACAACATGGCTTAAAGGATTTTTCAGTTAGCAGCATGCATCCACTAAAGAACTTAGACACTCACATTTTTTCTGGGGACTTCCATACTCTAGACTCCTGCCACGCAGGCAAGGCACCTCTGGCCAATGCTGTGGAAAACCGAATGTACTGGAGCGTGGATAACCTTCCCTGGGCAACAGCTGCTGATTCTGGGCTGTATTCTCATTGTCGGAGCCTGGATAATGAGATCGTCTTCCGCTATGGAGGCACCAGTCAGTGCACAGAAGGCACTTTGGATACGGCCTCAGTACAAAGCACATCAGACTCTCTGAGAAACCTTTCCCTCCATGCTAAACAGACGTCTCGATCAGCGCAGAATGTGCTCCTCCCCTCTTTTGCCAAAGCGCCTCAGTGGCTCTTCCCTTCTGCAGAGGAAAGAGCCCTACAAGGGGATGCCAAAAAAGAGCTGAAGGAGAAGTTGAGGCTGCACAGCAGTAAGGTAGCAGAGCCATGTAAGCCAATACGTCCACAGGTGGCTTTGCCTAACCTGATGGCCCAAGAGTTTTTTGAATGCCAGACGTGCCAGCAGTACAAGAACAGTTGTGCTGTCAACCCCTGCACAGTTTTGGTGGAACACACTGCTGTCAGGCACAGCCTCACAGGGAGGCAGAGACTCTGTTTTGCACACAGGGTCATCAGTCCAGAAGATATCAAGCAGAAGGCTCAGAGGAGGCTTCAGCTCCGAAGGCAGAACAGCTCCCCAAATTTACCCTTTCAGCATGCTGGAGAAAGCCGTGAGATTGCCAAATCTAGAACAGCAGAAAAGCTGGAACAATATAGTGGGGAAGCAGATGTCAAAGCTACACTGGGACAGAGCAAGAAAGGCTGCTGCAAAGGGTGGCTCTATGTACCCACCTTTGAGGAATTCAAGCAAATGAGAAGCAAGAAGGCAAATTCATCTGCCAGCAGCAGTAGGCCAACAGATTGCTTGAATAAGAGTCTGCCTGAAGACCAGACCCTGGAGGAGAAGAACAGTAAGAACAACTGTCCAGAAGCTCTGGGGACCAAAGCTGCTGAAGCTGTGGATGAAGCTGCTGTCATAGTGGAGGATGACGATGATGTGTTCCATGAAAATCATGCCTCTGCTGGCTTTTCCCAATATCCATCCACATGGGATGGTTTCAGGATGAGCAGCCCTGTGGTGAAGGACAGAACCTGCCAGATCTCCATTCCAGATAGATCACTGGTCCCCATTTGCTCTAGCCCCATTCCACGATCATCATTACAGGGAGTAGCAGTACACAGAGCTGGGCAGGAGATCTTCAGTGATGAGCAGCAGAAAGGAGAGACAAGACAATTAAATGATGTCCTCCACCTTGCAGGGCAGTCGCTGGCTTCTGAAGCCCAGTCCTCTTGCTGTTCATCGCTGCTCTTAGAAGCCACAGACTTAACCAGCTATGGAGCTAAGCTACAAAAAATGAAGGATGAATTCATAGGTTCAGCCCTGGAACTTATTAAGAAAAGGTAACATGATGTATGGGGTCACCTGAAAGCAGTTTCATTGTTAATGATCTGTTGTCTCTTCTGGTAAGCTGCATTTAATTCCTGTAGTGTAAATACACTGTTGTCAGAGCCTCTCATCTTAGGACCTGTGATAGCCACATGGACATGTCTTTAAGCTCTTGAGCTTAGAACTCCCATCTTTGCTTGGGGTTAAACATCAAAAAGCATTTTCATCTAGACTTCATCTTTTGTACATCATAATCCTGTCAGAACAGCAACCACTAGTAGTCCTGACACCAAATTTCCCACTCATTTTATTCTTGTAATAAATTGATGCAATACCATTTTTTTTCCCAAACATCTACTAAAAATAGAGGACAGCCAAGAGATCCAAAGTGCTATGATTCCTTTGAAAAAAAGATGTAGATTGTGTCCTACCACTGCAGACATGAACTCAGTGTGACATGCAGCAACAAGTGCTTTCACTTGCTGCTTGTGCATGGTGAACTGGTAAACAAGTAATGGCAAGATGGCTGCTGGGAGTCTTTAATCACCCTCTGGAGACCAGCACGGGCAGCAAGGGAAAGTACTTGCAAATTGTCTTCCTGCCAATTCAGTGTGAGCAGTGTGAGAAAGTACTTGTTTAAAGCCTTTCTGCCTCTTCTCCAACCAGGATTTTCACAGAATCAAAGAATGTTAGGAGTTGGAAGGGACCTCAAAAGATGACCTAGTCCAATCTGCTGTCAGAGAGGAGGATCACCTAGATTAGGTCACACAGGAACACATCCGTGCAGGTTTTGAATGTCTCCAGAGAAGGAGACTCTACAATCTCTCTGGGCAACTTGTTCCAGTGTTCTGTCACCCTCACAGTGAAGAAGTGGGGTTTTTTGTGTTCACATGGAACCTGCTATGTTCCAGCTTGCTCCCATTGCCCCTTGTCCTGTTGTTAGACATCACTGAGAAGAGCCTGGGTCCATCCTCCTTACACCTGCCCTTCATATATTTATAAACATTAATTAAGTCACCCTTCAGTCTCCTCCAGGTTAAAGAGACCAAGTTCCCTCAGCCTGTTCTCTGGGTAAAGATGGTCACAAGGACTTCTTTCTGTGTCCTGGTTTTGGACTCTGCAGTGCTATCACCTCCCTCTTGCCAAAGAAATGAGAATCCATTTCTATGCCTGCAAGTGGCCCAACAGGAATTAGCAAAGTTCTGGAAGCTAGCAATCTGGAGCAGTTTTCACTGTCATATCACTAAATAAAGCTGATGGGAAAAGGAGAAATAAGTGTTGGTGGAGTGCTTGGTTTTCATATGCTTTGCCAAGAATTACACTTGACTTGGTTCCTGCCTGCTTCCAGTATCCACAGATGTGGTGTGTGAAATGCTAGGCCCTCAACTTTGTACACTGGCTTGGCATTTCTGGAATGCTAGAGCTCTGAGACTGGACTCAGGTTTTAGAGGAGATGATAGTGACTTTTGCACAACAATGAGTCATCTGAAAGAACTTTTGTGGAGCTCCCCATGTAGACAGAGATGGAGTGACAAGAATAAATAGTTCTGCAACTTTATCATCCAAAGGGAAGTCAGTGGTGTCAGAGTCCTAAATGCTTCCTTCAGCTGTCCAACCCAGGGATTTTGTTCTAGAATGTGAAAACACAATGAAGAAGGAGATGAAGAAGTTATGGTATGCCAACCATTTTCCTGGAGTAGGCTATTTTTTTCACTGAAGTGAAATGAAATACACAGAATGACTAAGCAGTAAGAGCATAAAAACAGCTGTCTCTAGGCAGGTCAGAGGTTTGCCTAATATCTGAAGCCTGAGTGCACGCATAGCAAAGTATACAGCATATGATCTTTCTTCCCACTACTCTTCTGGCTTCCAAACACTTCCCACTCAGGGCCATTTTGGTTTCAGTGTGGTTTCTGCACTTTTATTATCCACAGTTGTTTTAGTTTCTGTGAATATGTTCAGTTTCCCTAGTTGGATTTGTTAAAACATTTGAGATTATTTGATTTACACTGAAATGATAACTGATCTAAAAATGAGAATGGCAGTGGTTCCAGTGTTAGAGAGGTTGTTTCGTGTGAAAGAAATCACCCTGGCCTGTTTATTTTCCATGTTAGAAACAGTTCATGATAAAGATTGGCTTTTCTTCAGGATAGCAGGAGGAATACAAATCTGGTTGGTGGGAAACTCGGGTTTCCTTTGTCTGGAGACGTCTCAGTGTTCCATCATTTTCACTTGAAACTGTAATGTGCCTGAATATTAATTTAAAACTCCAGCTGATTCTCCTTGCAGCAGTGGAAGACTTTTTGTCTAGATGTTTTGAATCCTAAATATGATCTCTGACATATAGGCCAGGTTTTTTTCTAAGTCTCAAATGAAATGAGCTGAAAGTTGAGGACTGAATCCTACATCTGCAGATACTGAGCTCAGCAAACCTTTGACAGCAATGTTGTGATGGAACATCACAGAATAAGATTGCCAAAATTGTCTTCTCTTTCTAGTGGTTCTGTGAAAGTGTTACAGTTTTACAAAGCAGTTTTGTCTGGTAAGTTAATGGTCTCCCTAGTAATTCATAGTTAATTATTTAGGATTCATTCAAATGAATTAACATTTCATCAGTGAAGATCTGATTTTCAGCTTCACACTTACAACAGCTTTAGCCCCCTCATACTGGATACCTTTAATTTCATTTGTAGTCACGGCTTGGAAAGGGTATTAAGATCTAGGTGGGAATCTTGTAGGCATTGCAATATATGGTATACTTTCTGAAATGGTTTGAGCAGAGAAGTGCTGAGGATAAGGACATGCAAGGACCTGGGGATCCTATGAGTTGGACAAGGAGATAACAAAGCCATACACAAGGAAGCAAAGGACATGGCTAACAAGGAAGGCTTTCACGAAAAAAATGATGATGTGTATTTGGAGTAAAGCCAGGCTGGTGGCTACCATAACAGCGTTCTATAGCAGAAGACTCCAAGTCTGAAAAGCAGGTGCCAGCAGGGAAGGAGTGGAAAAAAAAATTTTCCAAAGTCTGAAAGAGATAGGAATATGTGGAAGGGGCTTGAAAACCATGAAAAGTGTCATAGAAACTGTGAAGGAAAACAAGTGCATCTCTAGTTGTACACCACATACCCAGAGCCCCAGTAAGATTCAGAGATGATGTCCCAGAGGTTTAAAGGGCCTTCAGAAAGAATTTGTCCATTGATTAAATGATTTGGCTGGGAATACATGAGAGAGGATATGTTTTTTTAAACACAAACCATTTCAAGATTGATTTTAAATCATGGTGACACAGTCACACAAGACCAGCTGAAGGAGAAATACCCCAAATGTGTCTGGAAATGAGAGGGAGGAAGCAGACAGGAACGTCTCCAAGCCAAGACACTATCATGGTGGGACCACAGCCTTGCTGTGTGCCTGTGCTGCTCATTTTGCAACCCTGTAAGGTGGCTAATGCAGCTTGTAACACAGGCTGCTCTGGCACAGTGTGGATGTTGGTATCTCCTTTCTACAGACTGTGAGGAGGAGACCTGAATGGGTGAAGTGATACTTCCAAATCCACATGTCAGGAAGTTAGCACAGCGGAAAGTAAAAGCCAGGAGCCTGCTGTTAGCACTGTGCCATTGCTGCGCAGCTGCACCTAAACTCTTTTTAAGTTGGTAAATCCTATAGTAGTGTCAGCTGGGACCTGGAACCATAAAAGGAGGAAGATGAAAAATCCTCCACTGGAAAGTTTCAAACCAACTTTCCTGGCCTGACAACAGAGCCTGTTTGTGTTCTGGAAGATTTGTTCTTTCTTCAGTGACCTCAGCACTGGCTGATGATTTGTTATCGGAGCCAACTGTCATTCATTGTAGGGAAAATGCCCATCTGTCTCATGTGTTTGCTTGTAGCTGCCAATGTTGCAATTGTACGTTAGCAATATGACCTACCAGCATAGGTGAAGCCTTTAAGTAGGTTTTTGTCATAGGAGACTTTTGTTAAGCATAACATAACCTGAAATACATTCCAGACACTGGCTTCCTGTATGTGCAAGTATCCATATCCAGTCGTAACAATTTTTCTTTTCAAAGGAATCCAAGACCAAAAAATATTAAGTAAACCCCAAATGAAAAAAATCAATATTTGTCCAAGAAGGCTTCATTATGCCTGGAAATAAGGTGTCTTAGAGTATGTTCGAAAAAGAAAGCGTCACAAGGAGTATCACAAACTACAGCCTGTCAAGTCAGCGCATCTGTCTGGAGAGATGGTGTTATCTACAGAGAGGGGAATGTGGTGTTTGAAGAGGCTGTCTGTATCAGCCAGGTCAGGGCCTTGTTAGCTCTAGACAGCTGTGGGTAAGAGTATCCTACAATTGCCAAGTGACAGCAACAGACCACCAGTCTTCTCAGTACTCTTAAGTGCACCAAAAGGCCTGATGCTGAGTTCACTGAAGACAGAGGGACTCTTTCTAGTGGTTTCCCTGGGCTTGGCATCATATGAGATGAAAAACCGAGGGAAATCTCCTTTAATCCTCTAATCTCTTCAAAGTATTATGGTTTATAGCAGATGATTTTCTTCCATATGAGCAATATGGTTTCTGTGTTGACAACTTCCTTTTAAATAGTGGCAAATATGGATATGGCCTACTTAGAAAGAATTTTTTTCTGGTCCCTACAGGAGAGTCTCATGTTTTATGAGCACAGAAATGCCCTGTGAGCACCCAAGACTTGTTATGCCAGACTGATGCTGGCGTGAATGTGATTACCCAATTTGCACTGCTATACTGACCTGTGTTTAGAGCCTCTGGAACAAGCACAGCTATCCGTGACGACCAGCCTGGATTCCTGCCTGTACTTCAGTGTTGTTGCTGGTTGCTTGAACCTGGGCTTGCTGCATAGTCTCATTTGTTTCAGGAACAGCAGATGAACTGCATATATGATGATGTTCATTAGAGTCTGCTTCTTCTCTTGTAGCTGCAATGCTGAGACTGCTGCCAAATCCCCCTCCAAGGAACGGTGCAGTCTGAGGGAAGCTGATATCCCACCTCCAGAGGACAGCCAGCAGCCCACAGCAATGTCCATGGCAACAGAGACCTGGGAGGACAAGCCAAGCAATGAGAAAGCCAGCAACACTCCACCTGCAGGAAACGTAAGAGAGGAATTCTCCTCTCATCTTGACTGTGTGTTCAGATTTTTTTTTTTTCTTGTTAGAAGCTCTAAAGGATGCCTTTGTTGTAGGAACTGGGCAGGCTAGGAGCCTAGGTTCTGAAATCCCACCAACTCCCATGAGTGTTTAAACTGTTAGCAGCATTGCTAGAGTTTTTCTTATTACAGTTAGTGAAACAGAGGTCAGTTTTGTTCCCCTGCCTATCTGCCAGTGTATCTCTTGCAGGGAGTTCAGCAGTAACTCTTTCAGTGTGGCTTTCAGTGTGCTGCCAGTCCCTCATTGCTGTGCTGCCTGGGAGATCAGTCAGACTCCCTCCCAGGCCATACTTGGAATAGAGGCTGGAGTTCCTGACCCACTAGCCACCGTGGAGCTACTGTATACAGATCTAGTTAGGACTAAGCAAGACAGAAGGATATGGGGGAACAGATTTCCTAATGATCATGTAGCAGAACTGCATTTACAATCCCACCACTGATGAGTTTCTTTTTTTTCTCCTTTGGGAACTAAAGTTCATTAGCTGCAAACCAGGTGTTGCTTTGGCTACTGTCTTGCTCCAAACCCACCTGCTTTTCTTGCAGACCCCCGGTCCCAGTTGCCGCCGATCCAGCTCCGACATTGTCCATGAGAGCTTGGATGGTGCCAGGGCCCAGCGGGAGTGCCGGCTGCGACCACACTTCAGTGACCCTATGCCGACAGACTCGGTGAAGAGGAAGCAGCTGGAGCTGAAGATTGCAGCTGCGGCACGGCAGCATGCACAGAAGCGCCGGCAGGAACGAGACTACGGTACCCATGTTCTGCACACTGAAAGGGGGCTGATGGGCCAGACGCTGAGCCCAGCTATGCTGGTTTAAATATAGAGTAATTCCTTAGGTCAAGGGGAGGGAAGCATTCTGAGTTTAACTCAGACATACAAGAAATGAACATCTGTTCTGCTGTGTCTCTGGCCATTTCTGGCAGATGTCTGTCAGGGAAAGAGTGAGACTAAATGAGTTCACAGGTATGGGCAGTGCAGGGATGACAGACCCTGAGATTCACCTGGGAGCTGTTTACTTCTGACTCTTGCTGTCCTCAGCCCTGCTTTCACCAGGTCTTGCTCACCTGCAGGGCTCCTACCACTCATGAATGATGTGCCACCATGAGCTCTTCAGGTAAGCTCTGTGCAGCTGACAGTGCCTGTAATGACTTGTGTGTGTTCTCAGGTCCAGTGGTAGCAAAAGCCAACCTTGGCCATGGTGGCAGCTTCGACGAGACCCACCGTGCCCCACGTGGCTCCCTCTGCTCCAGACGTCACTGGAGTAATGTCAGCAGCCTGAGCACAGACAGCGGAATTGTAGGTGTGAATGACGTCCAGGATGACCTGGATGCCAGTGAGGCCACACGGACCAAGTCAGCAGATGTGGAACGGGCAGATAGTGGCATTGGCCAGATGCCAGCCAGAAAGTGGAGGAACAGAGCATCTGAAACACTGAGCTCCCTGCAGGCCTGGGAAGCCCATCGTCCGTGCACTGACTGTGGAGAAAGGGACCTGCCAGTGAAGACAGACCTGCAGAACTGTAATCAGAGGCGGGCCGACCTCTGTGAAAAGTGTTGCAAGCGCAGGACGGAGCGCAAGGAGTCCGTGCTGGAATTTGTCAACACAGAGGCCAGCTATGGAGAGGACTTGCGCATCATCAAAGAGGAGTTCTACCTACCCATGCAGGCAGCTGGGCTGCTGAGCCAGGAGCAGCTCCTGGGCATCTTCAGCAACATCCAGGAGCTCATTGACCTCAATGAGAGCTTCCTGGAGATACTCCAAGAAGAGATTGATCAGGCCTTTGACCAGGTATGATGCTGTATGCTCTAAGGGGAGAGACTGGGCAGACCGGAAGGGGTTTTATATTAGTGTGAGGCAATTTAGGTGGTTTGTATCATCTACCTGAGCTCTTGCTGCTGAAATGAGTAGTGATTGCAGAGCATGTCAGCATATTCCTCGACAAAACTAAGAGCGTTATGTGGCACCAGATTCTTTCCATTCCCTTACTTTATTATGCATATTGCTGCATTAGCCTTATGGCACAGCTGCTGACAAGAAGGGCCTCGGTACACCTCGTGACTACAAAGCTCACTCAAGCTTTTGAGCCTGTGCTCTGGTGAGCTGGCTGAGGAGAAGAGCAAGCAGTTAGACCAGCTTATCTTCCCCTCCCCATGCACTGCTTCCTCCCCAGTCTGTGGGGACCACCTTTCCAAAGGATGAGCCCAGTTCCATCTTTGGTCTTGTGTTCACCAGATCCTGAAGTAGGTTCATGCTGGTAGGACTGAACACAGGATTCAGGATGCTTCTGCCTCTCCTGAGCTAATGCAGTAGGGCTGTATTTCATGCTTGCAGGGTGACGATGACCTGATGACTGTGTGCATTGGAGAAGTATTTCTAGAGTTTGTCAACATGCTGCCGGCCTTTCAGACCTACTGTCTTCAGCAGTCCTCCTCTGTGAACATGCTCAATGCACTAGAGAAGGAGAAGGAGTTGCTCAGGTGAGAAAACCGATAAGCATATTCTTTTAGGCTTTGGCAACAGGAAGGCACTAGGCTGATCTTGAAGCATTTGTCAGCTCACATAGATCAAAGTTTTGATGCTGGTGTTCTTCAGTGATGACCTTCTCTCTCTTGTGGTGAAGAGAGTAATTTGTTCTCCAAAAGATACCAAATCCTTGGTGTTTCCAGTAACATCAAGGCAGCCAGTTGGTCCCCATCTGTAAGCAGCATTTGACCACTGCCCACTGCCCTGAACTGTCACCAGCATACCACCCAGCTGTGAACAGCTCTCAGTTGCTGCTCCAGAGCACAGTTTGGATTTCCAATGGGGAAAGCCACTGTATGAAGTGTGCTTGGCATGAATTTGTTCTCTATTCCTAGCCCTGGCTTATCTGGGCAATGTCAGTTGAGTCACTTCTCTTTCCACTGCATCACCTTAAAATGATGACAGTGCCAAATTCGTGCTTTGTAATCTAATGATGAAAGGAGCTACAAATTGATGTAATCTGATACAATATGATGTGTGTGTGTCAGGCTTACATCAGCGTGTACCAAAGAAAGAATCACACCCTTCTTGTTTTACAGTGATTTTAGTAGAAGACTTCTGGGATGTTTTGTGCTAGCGACCCAGGCAGCTCAGCACTGCTCTGCATCTGAGCATAGCTGCAGAGCCTGTTGTTAGTTTTTGAGAAGACAGTATTTACAAGACTGTCAAAACCAGAGGAGATGTTACAGTGTCCAGCAGCTGTCAGAACCACACCGTTCATTTGCTCTTACGATTGCAGTATCTACTGGCAGTCACCATTTCATTCTCTCTTTTTATATCTCTCCAGAATATTCCTCAATGTCTCCCAGAATGACAACACAGCACTGCGGCGGATGAACTTGAGGTCCTTCCTAATTGCCCCCTTGCAAAGAGTCACCAAATATCCCCTGCTGCTCAGCAGAATCATCAAGGCCACCACCGAGTACCACCCAGATCACAGCAGCCTGCGTGAGGCCAAGAGCCGCATTGAGTCCCACCTGGAACACATCAACATGAAAACCAAACAGGAAGGGAACACATGGACCCTCCGCTCCTTTCGGCAGGACAGCAAGAAGAAGAGGGAAGTCATCAACATCGAGATGAGAGAAACTGCCCTCAAAACCGTAGGTTGGCTGCGGGAAGAAACACGATTTGTGATGGAGGGGTCTCTGCAGCTGGCCCAGCCCCCTGATGGCCAGTGGGTGAAGAAAGGCAGCAAGACTCTGAAGTTCCAGAACATGCAGGTCCTCCTCCTGGTGAACATGAAGCGTGTGTCTGAGTCCAGCCTGGAGTCAGCTGAGCCAGGGCCTGTGAAAGATGCAGTGCTGGTCCTTATCAGGGACAAAAATAACGGGAAGTTCCATTTGCTCAGGGAGCCCTTGAGGCTGAGTAATTGCATCGTCTCCACTGATCCTGACTGCGACGACACTTTTGAGCTCATTGAGATCAGGCGGGAGGCATTTGTGTTCCGGGACAGTGACCGGGCACGGACTCACCACTGGTTCAGGCAGATCAGGCGGTACTCCAAGGAGCTGGGCTCCTGGAAGAAGCGACGCAACGCACTGCCCAACATCATGATCAGCACCCCTCAAACCAGGCCCTGAGTCCTGTGCGGGCAGCATGCAGGGAGACTTGGCTTGGCCAATGCCATGTGCAAGGACTGTCGAGAGCCTTGGTGACTTGAACTTGGCTCTGTTCATGAACAGCACAGGTAGGAGCCTGGCCCACACAAACTCTTGGTGGCACTGGAAGCAAGCATCACAGCCTAATTCTGGTCTCCGTCCTCAGGACTCACAACCTGGTTTTGGCTGATGTACATACAGAGGTGTGCTTCCCTCGAGGAGCAGATCTCTGGAGGAAAATACTGAGTTTCACTTGTTAATATTGCACTGCAGGAGAATGATGTATGATGCTCGGCCGTTGCATGGATCATGTTGAAAGCCAGTCTTGGCAACACGGAAGACATTTTCACCACTGACTATGTTTCATCAGCATTAGGTAAAGTCAGGGTCAAAATTAGGTGCAGTATTATGCAATAGGGGAGGAAAGATGGAGAAAGTTATGTTTTCCACCAGTACTCCTAAGGACTGTATTTCATTATTTACCTCTGTATAGGTGTCAAAATACTTGTTTAAAAAAGAATACATCTTTTGTCTTTAACCAAATCAACTAGGTATCAATTTGCTCAGATTCAGCTGCATGCACACAGAAAGGAAGAAAAAAAAAAAAAATAGGCAAACACAAATAAAAGTTGTTGCTTTCTGGCACATACACCCAACTATGTGTAGAGCCTGTGGAAGAGCAGTATACCCCTACTGAAAGTCTGTTATTTAACTGACTTAGGGACTCAGACATAACACCGCATCTGATACATCTCAGAAGTATATGTAAATATAGCTCTGCTACCACAAATAATGAACTTTAAAGTTTGCAATTACTTAAAGGATGTAATGTAGTGTATTTCAAAATTTAAATGAAAGGAATAATTTACATTGTACTGTAGAGTAACATAAAAGGTTTTAATAATTATGTTTCAAAGACTTTAGGTGGATATTTTTTAATAGTTGTATTGTGTATTTCTTTCAATGTGAGTGGCATTCAGGTGAACAATGGCATCCTGAGATGCACCAAGAAAAATGTGTCCAGCAGGTCTTGGGGAGGTTCTTCTCCCCCTCTACTTTGCCCTAGCGAGACCACACCTGAAATATTGTGTCAAATTTTGTGTTTCTCAGTTCAAGAGAGACAGGGACCTGCTGGAGAGAGTCTAACAGAGAGCCACGAGGATGATGGGCAGGGAGGCTTGAGCATCTCCCCTATGGAGAGAGATTGAGAGACCTGACCTGGGACTGTTTAGTCTGAAGAAGAGAAGATAGAGGAGATCTCATCAGTGTGTATAAATATCTGAGGGGTGGGTGTCAAGTGGATGGGGCCGATCTCATTTTGGTGGTCTGCAGCAATAAGACAAGGAGCAATGGCTACAAACTGGAACACAGAAGGTTTCACCTCAACATGAGGAGAAACTTCTTTACAGCGAGGGCAGTGGAGCATTGGTACAGGCTGCCCAGAGAGGTGTTGAACTCTCCTTCTCTGGAGACTTTCAAAACCTGCCTGGATGCATTCCTGTGCAGACTAACCTAGGGGATCCTGCTTTGGCAGGGGTTTGGCCTCAATGATCTCTGGAGGTCCCTTCCAACCTCTGGTATTCTGTGATTCTATGAATGTACCTATGCCTGTTCTTTAGATACCCCGAACAAGTCAGGGGCTGCTTCTAGTGAGACTGGGAGAATGGCACAAGCCTCCTATCTTAATGAGTGCTAGACAACAACACACTGGCACAAAAATCTTATGCTCTGGCCTCAGTCCTGCCTGTGCAGGTCAGGCTGCAGCTCACCAGACCTGAAAGCCAAAACTGAGTTCACAAAATGCTCCCCCATAAGGTCCAGCCTCTCTCAGCTCTGCAGCAGGAAAATGACTTAAAGCTGAACAATGGTAAAAAAGGCAAACAGAGTTTAACCTTTCCAGCCTGACGTTAGCACTGACCATGGCCTCCCGATTACACCAGCAAAATGTCATGCCGTGACTTACACAGGAAAGGCCAGATTACAGCCTTGGGGGCTGAATTAAAGGAGCCTGGATTTTGGTTGGTGGATCTTGGAAAGCAGCCTGTAAATGTTCTTTCAGGCTTCAGGGTAAAGACAAAGCCGATCAGTATTATTCACTCCCAACAAAATGTTTCTGTTATATTTATTTCATAGGAGGAATTGCATAAGGAAGCCTATTCGTGTATTTCTTCAGGGATCAATCAGCAGGCAGACAGTGGCTACCTTCAGATAGGTAGCCCTTATCTTGTAAGTCACCACTCACCTAATGCCCAAGCAGCCCTCCAAACCATGCCCAGTGCTTCATCCTCTTGCCACAGCTGTTCCAAGCACTGAGGCAGACACCAGCAGTGAGATGTGGCTTTATTTTCTTTTCATCATTGCTTTTAGTTTGTGTCTTATTTTTCACATAGGTGGATGCATAAGCAGAGCAGCTGCTGGAGGAAGGTTTCTGTTGTGCTGTCAGGATGGATTTGCATCTATAAGCTTTCCAGCCCCATTCATCCAGCATGCAAAAGCCAACGCCTTGTAGTCCTTTCTTCTTTCCTGGGATCTAAATGGTGCAGCTACCTTCTCTTCACTATATCCAGTGGCAGTTTTGATTTGGGAAGCCATAAGTACAGTAAGACAAATAGCTTAATTTATGTAACCAGCAGGTGTCACAGTCACAGAAAGCTGATGCTTTCCATAAAGTTTCCCATTACTTTCCAGCACAGTGATTTTCTCCACACCAATTCAGGCTCAAAAGCAGACTGGACTGTTTGTCCGGTCGTTATCTTTAAAGCAAAATACTTTTAGTGACCCTGGCTGTGCAAAAAGGTTAGGGAAGGATAAGTACATGTAAAAAGTCTGATATTTAGTATCCATCTTGTGTTTCGGTGATTGTTCAATTTGTCAGATTCAGAGTGTTTCTAGGTATCACACGAAACACCTACCTGCCAGGCTCCCAGGTAAGCATTGTCTATTTCTTCTGAACCAGGCAAACTCTCCCCAAAAGAAGGTCCGAAAATAATCACTGGGTACTGAGTTAGGAGCAGGATGTGTACTTGGTGCAGTAGCCCTGTCCTAAAAGACCTGCAGGCAGGGAACAGCACAAGCTCTTTCATCTGGGAGGGCTTGCTAAGGAAAGCAACAGCCTGATTGTTGAATCTGTCAAACTAGACAGGGATTGTGCTTCCAGTGTTTATCTTTAATGTATCTGCTACATGCTCTGCTGCTTGCCTACCTTTAAATTACAGGTGCTGAAAGGGAGCACAAGCACAGAACAATCTCCATGGCCCTGTGAGAGCTCATGCTGTGGGGAGAGCCAGTGTCGGCACCCTGACAAGGCAGTAGGTTTCCATAATCCTCAGGCACCTTTCTGAACTGGATGATCCTCTCTGGGGAAGTTCCAGGTCTTTCAGTATCACATGTACATATCTTACTTGGCAGCCCTACAGACTACTTGTGCTGTGTTTTTCCATTTCTGATTAACAAACCTGACAAAATGTTATTATAACCCAGATTACTTGGGAACAGGGTAGTCTGCAGGCCAAGAAAACAATTATTTGTTCCAAACTGGCTGCCCTAGGGCTCTACAGGCCTCTCATTGTCACAACTGACAATACTAAGATTAATTTCTCAAGAATCCTGACCACTGAACTTACCTGGCTTGTACAAGCAGGCCTCTCTAGAAGTATCAGAACTCATAAATCATAGAATCATAAAATGGTTTGGGTTGGAAGGGACATCCAAAGGTCATCTAGTCCAACCCCGCTGTAGTGAGCAGGGACACCCTGCTGTAACTAGTGGAGTCCCCCAGGGATAAGTGCTGGGGCTGGTGCTGTTCAACATCTTCATCAATAACATTGATGAGGGGACAGATTTTGCTCAGCAACTTTGCTGATGACACCAAACTAGGAGGCTTGGCTGATCCAGCTGAAGGCTGTGTGGCCATCCAGTGAGACTTGGACAGACTGGAGAGCTGGGCACAGAGGAACCTAATGAGGTTCAACAAGGACAAGTGCAGAGTCCTGCACCTGGGGAGGAATAATA
This sequence comes from Psilopogon haemacephalus, assembly GCA_013396835.1. Lineage (NCBI taxonomy): Eukaryota > Metazoa > Chordata > Aves > Piciformes > Megalaimidae > Psilopogon > Psilopogon haemacephalus. The sequence goes on from VWZI01009168.1 coordinate 1,586,626, forward strand.
AACTGCACCAGTACAAGCTGGGAGGTGATCTGCTGGAGAGCAGCCCTGTAGAGAGAGACCTGAGAATCCTGGTGGATAACAAGTTATCCATGGGACAGCAATGTGCCCTTGTGGCCAGGCAGGCCAGTGGGGTCCTGGGATGTATTAAAAAGAGTGTGTCCAGCAGATCAAGGGAAGTTCTCCTCCCCCTCTACTCTTCCCTGGTGAGACCCCATCTTGAGTAGTGTGTTCAGTTTTGGGCTCCCCATTTTAAGAGGGACAGGGACCTGCTGGAGAGGGTCCAGCAGAGGACTACGAGGATGATAAGGGGACTGGAGCACTGCCTGATGAGGAGAGGCTGNCAGGCCAGTGGGGTCCTGGGATGTATTAAAAAGAGTGTGTCCAGCAGATCAAGGGAAGTTCTCCTCCCCCTCTACTCTTCCCTGGTGAGACCCCATCTTGAGTAGTGTGTTCAGTTTTGGGCTCCCCATTTTAAGAGGGACAGGGACCTGCTGGAGAGGGTCCAGCAGAGGACTACGAGGATGATAAGGGGACTGGAGCACTGCCTGATGAGGAGAGGCTGAGGGACCTGAGGCTTTTTAGTCTGGAGAAGACTGAGAGGAGATCTAATAAATGTTTATAAATATCTGAGGGCTGGTCAGGAGAAGGGGGACAGGCTCTGCTCACTTGCTCCTTGTGATAGGACAAGGAGCAATGGATGTAAGCTGCAGCACAGGAGGTTCCACCTCAACACAAGGGGGAACTTCTATACTGTAAAGGTCACAGAGCACTGGAACAGGCTCCCCAGTGGAGTTGTGGAATCTCCTTCTCTGGAGACTTTCAAGGCCCATCTGGATGTATTCGTCTGAGACCTCAGCTAGATTATGGTCCTGCTGTGGCAGGGGGATTGGACTTGATGACCTCTTTGGGCCCCTTCCAACCCCTGACATCCTGTGATCCTGTGACTTTCCATTAGATCAGGTTGCCTATAGTGGGTTAAAGCACCCAGGGTGGTTAAAGTAGTGAACTGGATCTCAAGAAACATTAGATGGTGCTATACAGAGGTCAGGTTTGCTGGTTTCTTTTATATAACATCCTTTGTGATACCTGGAAGCTCCTGCATGTGAGTTGGAGACAGCACAGACTTCAAAACTGTCCCTTTTAGGTGCCATCTCTTTATCCAACATTGTGCTGGTTAGAAAGTCTGTTTCTGTCAGGTGGTCCTGGGTGACTTGTGCCCAACAGCACCACTGACATTACTGAATTAATGCCTCCAGGCTGATTCTAAGCACTGAGACATGAGCACACGTTGATAAAGAGCAGATTTATGTGAGCTCAGTTTTGCTCCTGAAAACCTGGCAACAGCTTAGTGCTGCTTTGGTGCAGGTTGGCTGAGCCCAATAACCTTTAACAGGAATTTAGGGTGTCTTGCAGTTCATTTGCCAGGAAAAGAACAACAAAGGGCAGCATTTCTTATCAAGTTCATGTAGTTTTCAGCTACATAAAGCAGGCACATAAGAAGACAAAGCACTGCATTTAGAGTCACCTGTGGGACCAGGACCCAAGGAAAGAGGGAACACCTATTTTAAGAGTCAGCAGGCTGGGTGGAAAGACTGGGGAAAAAAAAAAAAAAAAAAAAAGAGGGAAATGAAGAGCATCTGCCCTTAAGAGGGCAGAGACTTCTGCTTTGGTGAGCGAAGATCTTCTGTTTTATGGTGGTCTTGTACATTTCTGGTTGACTTTAATAGAAGTGAGGACAGAGAAGGGGCGGTCAGGTTGGGGTTCTGCTAGAAGATCAAGAATGGGAGCACTAACTTTGGTGTAGCAACAAGAAGCTATTATAATTGTCACTGAAGACTGAGAGACTGACCTCAGCACATCCCAAGTCCTGAAAAAAAGACTCCCAAGATCTTCTCAGGTCTCCTGCCTTGGGGAACTTCAGTCACTCAGTGCATGCAAATCAGTTACAGAACTCAAGTCCCAGGAAGGCAGGTCTCCAGCAGCACGTTTTGGCACTCTCTTGTTTGTCCCAGACATTCTAAAACGGAAGATAACTCAAATCTTCTAGCACCTCACCAAAGATACACCTTCAGGGCTCATGGATGAGGCAGCTGTAATAACTCTTTAGTGGTCAACCTTGTCTTTTCCTGATGGATTCTGGGGAACTAGGTGAGACTCTTCAGCTAAAATTATGCTGACTTCTCCAGCTTGAAACTGGAAAAACATGAAACCAAAAGCAGTAGAGGAAAACATCCTCCTGCCAGCAATTAGATAAATATTCAAAGACCTGTCATTGTTGAGTGACCTGTCACTACAGTGGAGTATGATGGAGCAAAACATCTTACTGATTAGGCTGCAGAAGGTGACTGGAGATAGGTAAAAGCAATTAATTATTTTTTTTTTTTTTAATCAAAGTTTTGACAATAACCCTGCATGGTCCAAAAAATCCAGGCAAACCCCAAGGACCCTCATTAGAAAAGATGACATCTCCTTGAGGCAGCTGAAAGTGGTCCCTAAGAGAAACCTTTTCACAACGTGTATGGAAAAGCTGAGTGAAAGGAACAGAGGGAGTCCTCTTCAAAAGATTGAAGAACCCCAACAAGAAATTGGAACACAGGCAGAGCATCCTTCAGCACCAGTTTCTGCTCGGGTTTGACTGGAGCAGTTACAACTGGAAGAAGCTGAAACACTGGCATCAGGCTCTGTATCCATTAGGAGGCATGAATGTAATGCAACTCTGCAGCTCAAATCCTGCCCTAGCATGATCTCCACCAGCAGAGGCTTTGCCTTCCTGAGAAACAATCTGATCTGCAGGTGAGAAGAATCAGACCATAAACAGCACTCCCCAGGAAAGTGTAGGTGAAGAAACCCTTTCTCCCAGCAGTGGTGGAGTCCCAGATGACTGTGAAGCCTTCCCTCCTATCACAGGGACTTCTCTTGTGGTGCCAGAATTACATCCTTGGGAGGACAGGCCACCAGAGAGACCTCTGGGTGTTGTGGAGCAGATCAGAGCAGGAAGCCTGGAAATCACAAGAATGTCAGAGCAGATCCCATGGCCAGTGCCTGGAGTAACCAAACATGCAAAGAACACAAGCCCTTTGTAGCCCTGGAGTCTTTCATATGAGTGGTAATCTCAGGGTTTTCCTTACCTTTGGGCTTTCTGCAGTCCCTGGTGAAGTCTCCAACAAGCTGCAGTTGTCATCAAACTTCACAGAAGCCTACAAAAGCTATGCAGGGCCCCAGTATGGATTCAGAGGCAGCCAGACAGCTCTCCCTAGTGGGATGGGAGCAAGTAGGCTTCCTGGAGAGCAGAGAGCACACAGCAGGGCTCAGGCTCTTGCGCTTTCCCCAAGAGAAGCAGTACAGGGGTTTGTATACCCACGCTCTGAACATGCCTGCAAACAAGCATTCAGACAGGGAGTGTATTCCCCTTTCTTTCAAGAAAGAGATGATTTAAAGACAATTATGTTTTTCCCTTGGGTGGAGCAATTGTCCAGTGATGGCTAACCCGCACAAACCAGGAGAGCCCTAGTTTGACATGACAATAAACAAGCAGAGAAATCCGCAAGGAGATACCCATCTCCAAGTAATTCACAGCCGACCCAGAACAAATCTAGAGGAGATGCACACTGCAAAGGCCTATTCCTTTCAAAACCGAGCACTCATTTAATAACTGCCTGAATTCAGCAGGCAGGAGGCTCTGGACAGCCCCTGCACATGCTGCAATACAGCTGCCCTGCAGCATGGAGCACCAGACAGCACTTTAATGAGGGAAGATGGACTGCTGATGAGTAATGGGTCAATATCCACACACAGACCCCCAGGAGTCATCAATGCTCACTTTCTACTCTCCTTAATTGCCTTGTCGTGATGACCTTACTGGCTGAAAAACGTGAGGGAGGCTCTATAGCACAGAAGTCAGCACTTAGCAGGAAAGTAAAGGCAAATTAATTACCCAAAGAGAAAATCCTTGGTAATCCTACAAAATGGGAAGCAAGTAAACCGCTACAAGAAAAAGCAGCCAGTTTACCATGCAGCATTACAGCTCAGGACCATTAAACATGGCACTGGAGGGAGAGGAAGAAGCTTCTCTCCATGCAGTGGCACAGTGTGCGCAGGACTGTGTGGTGAACTGGACTGGGAACAAACACTGATGAAAAATAAAGGTGGTTTCAGCCAGATTCGTTCCCTGATCCAGTTCACTGCACAAAGAGGTGTGCTGGCACTAGAACAGGGCAGTCTGGAGGTGATAATGTGTGCTTTAACAAGGGCCTGTTTAAAGAGGTAGCTGGACTGTAGCTGCAGTTAATCAATTCCAGCAGACAGAGCCCAGCTCAACAGCCAACACAAGTCTACCCTGCATCCTGTGCCATGGAGCTCTGGTCACCCCTGTTTCCTGAATGGTTTCAGGTCAGTACTTCCATTTGATCTGCAGGGGTGGAACAGGCAGTGCTATAAATAAAGAGCAGCTAACCAACTATTGAAGTGCCTTTTTTATTGAAATAAAGAAAACCTGAAGAACTGACGTCAGGATGGGGGAAAAACAACAACTAAACCAGTGAGTGAATACAACAATAATCCAAGAGAGTGCTCCCTGGAACACACTTCAGGCTGAAGTGGCTCAGAGAACAGCTGTGCTGGCTGTTGAGTCAGACTTCCCCGTGCTCCTGCACTGACTCACTCTTCTAGCTGCCAGCACCCCCTGCGCAGCCCATTCAGTACCAACAGGAGTTATTTGTTTAGAATTCAAGTGCATCTGATTCATCACGAACCATCAAGCTTCTGCAGTCCTCAGAGCTCCATCTCTCACTGCCATTCCCAGCTGGCTAACCTCAGCTGAAGGCTGAACTTCGATATTTCAAAGCAGGCTCCCAGGAAGAGAACCAAATAACAACAGATAATCACAACACAGGCAGAGTTACCAAATGGCATAAATCAAAGAACAGCTTTTATTGGCCAAAATAACTGTTTTCTTCCAATAAACAAAACCAAACCCTAACTGAAACAATGGTAAATCTTTGCCAACAAAAGGAAACACTAACAAACCCCCTACTTGTGTTCATCCTCTGGAAATACCCCTCTTCCTGAAGAAAGTTAGGTTTAATCCTTAACCCTCCTACACCACCAAAAGTAGAGTAATGGCAACACTCAAAGTGATTGAGGACAAGAGAGCACACAGTGGTGAAGGAGTATCCAATTACACAGAAGAGGCTGCTGGTGTTTGCAAACATCTTACATGCAAAATATCTGAAACTTGTAATTTCCCCTTTTCTGAAGATGCAAACATTTTACTGCAGGAATTATAACTGTGGTGTGGGATTGTTTTTAATCCCAGGACACGGATGCACTTGTGCCCTATACAGATTGTTAAAACTGAGATGCTCCCTGCAGTCTGTCAGCTAACATTTGGTAGTTAAAAAAAAACCCCAGCACTGGTTACACTGAGTTCTCAAGGCAAATGATCATATTAAAACTCAGCATTTACTCATGGCAGTAAAACAAATAGTAGCCAGTGAAAGCAGATGCTTGTCAAAATCTTACTCTCTCTGGCAACAAAAATATACCTAGGGGAGAGAAAGGGAGAGAGAAAAGGGAAGAGAGAGAGATGTGTCCAGGTGTACTAGACCAGATCCAATAGAGAAATTCTCAGAATATGTTCACTAATTTCTCCGTTAAGGGGGATACATTAACAGAAACCACTGCAAAAAAATCTGGTTAATAAACAGTTATGCAAATCCATTCAATTTACTGATACAAGTGAAAATGTAAGAAACAAAAAGGAAAAAAAAAAAAAAAGTCTGTGTCTTAAAAAAAAGTATAGATATTTACACACTGTGTCTTCTAAACCATCATATGGATCTGCACTGTGCCGTGCACACATCTTGAAGGGGGGGAGAGCAGAGACAGCTGGAGCACATCCCCACCACAGCAGGGAAGCAATACTACAGAACTCAAAAGAATTTCAGCTCATGGGAGTTAGAGTGCTACTGCTGCTGTGCACAGAATGGCACCGTGGGTTCTGACAGAGGAGTTCCACTGGAAACAGAGCCTCCTGTCCTAATCTAGGCATGATTTTACAAAACATTTTGAAGGTCTAACACCCGTACTACACCTTTTGTAAGAAAATAGAGAGCAGCTTTCAGCTGCAGTTCTGCTAAACTACTCTAGGAAGGCTTCACTAGCATGCTTCCTAAATTGGCAACCATCTGAGGTAATCAATGATGTTGTCGTTGAAACGAGCATCCTTCATTTCTCTGCCCCTGCTGCGGCCGTTGCCTCCTTATTGAGTCCTCTGATGGACAAGTCGTACACCACCTCCTCGATTTTCTTCACATCGTACTTCAGGCCATCGTAGCGTTTCCGCAGGGAGTCGTTCTTCAGGTTGAGGAGGCGGAAGCCAGAATCCAGCTCATTGATAAAAGTGGAGATGCGGAGAGGGCGAGAATAGTCACCAGCTGTGACACTGTTCACTGCCAGCCTGGCCTACGAGAGCAGGACGCACAGCAGAACATCAGCAGAGCAACACACACCCAAATCCCAACACTATTCCTATTAGCCACTTTACTACATGAAGCACTTTTGTTCCAGGCAGTCAGATTATTTAGACTTAGATCTATGTTTTTATTGCACATAATCACAAATTTTCAATCAAGTTTAAATCCTAAAATTTCAGTGAGGAACAACTATGGTGTACACAGAGGCGGTTTGCTGGAAGTTCAGACCGCAGTGTTGTGTATCATAACTTCCAGGAACATCTTTAGAAAGTTAGAAAAATATACTGCCGGTTTTTAGGTCAGCTTCAACTCTAATATATCATGCATGAACATTTTCCTTACCAGCTCACTGGCGAGAGTTAGTACACCAGAAAGATAGTCCTCAATGTCCAGGTGAAAGCCCCGCTCTCGATCAGCTTCAACTAAGATGAAAAGCAGAGTGGTAATCAAGTGGCACTGGACATCAGCAAGACCAGCGAGACAAAACTGCCTTTGTTTACTGGAATTAATTAGAAAGATCAAATTTATGAAATACTATTACAAAATAGAAGTTAGCCTTTTCCTGTATGTGACGCAATTACTGCCCTTTCTCAGCATTTTGATTTAGCATCCTGTGCATGCTCAACTGGATGTGCAACAGGTTGGAACTGAGCCAACTGAATTTATATCAACAGATAGGACAGGGGCTGCAGTCATTTTCAAAGTGAGGCTTGACAGAGCTCTGGGCAGTCTGATCTAGCTGAAGATGTCCTTGCTTACTGCAGAGGGGGGCGGACTAGATGACCTTTGGAGGTTCCTTCCAATTCAGACCGTTCTATGATTCTAGAAAAATGTTTTTCTGATTTTTCACAAATCCTTTGCTCTGGAAAACATAATTCTCTTACAGCACAGGAACTGAATCTGTTTTTCACACTTTTTAAACACCAAACCCAGAAAGCAAGAAAAATAAGATCTCATCTTTGTATTTCTGTTTTGGTAGATTTACACAATTTAAATTAACCATCTTCACCGATGAAGAATTAACAAATACTTTGGTTCACATTAGGTTTGCTGATTTCTACCTTCTCAAATAGTTTGTTTTATATAAAGGAATCAAATACCAAATAAGTTTTGGAACTTATTTCTTAGGAAGAGAAGAAGTTCTGTTGTTTCCCTGTCCTGCTGAAAACATTACAAGCTTCTCCTCTTCAGTTACAAGATGAACTTACTCCCAAGTATTTCTGCAACAGCTTCTCGGGTCACTAATGCTTCTGATTCCAAGTAGACTACAAATGCTGCCAGAAACACCAACCGCTGCAGCACAAATCTCCAGTGCTCATGAAATCTGTTGAAGAAAACACCAAGTCAAGGTATAACTAAGTAAAACCTGTTACTGGAGAGACAAACAAGAAGTACACATTATGAATGCATTCTGTTCTCCACATTTGCACATAGCACTTCATAATATTTTTGGCTTATCAAAATGACTCCACCTCAATTTCATTTCCTCAGTACTCCAGAACTTCACCTCCAAGATAATATCCTGGACACCAGCATTTGCCTGCACGTTGCACACACCTACTCATAGACCATGGGGTTTCTCACGTTGTTGTGCCCACAAGACAGCCAGGGCTTCCCTTGCCATCTTCCCTCAGCAGATCAGAGCTGACAAGACTCTTGCTCTTTGAAATGTTATTGCTAGACACTGTCCCCTTCTGGCAGCAACAAAACACAGAAGTGACAACTTCATTTAGTACCTGCAGTATCAAACCAGCCATTTCATGACAGATCTAGAGCTCCCTTTTCAGAAATGCCCCAAACCAAATAACTTAACTGAGATTAATGGAGCAGCAAATGCTCTGCTCCCAGAAACAAGGGCACTGCCAACAGAACATCAGTTTCTTAGCATTTTCCCTTTTTTTTTTTTAAGAAAGAAAAATAATTAAGTATTGGTGTTTTTTTGTGAAAGTTACAAGCAGAGCATTTGAGCAAAATCAATTTTAATCTGTGTTGATAAAAACACCACACGTCTCTACCACAATTTACATTTTAAACAGAAAAAAACATTCAGCCCATAAACCTTCAAATCATTCTTCCAAAGTAACAATGCCAAATGCACCCAGGGAATTCCCATATCTATGTGTGGCCATGTGTGATCCTGCACACCTGTAATACTGATCAGCAGGAAATTTGGTCTTCAGAGATTCCATCTGTGTTCTCACTGTGCTGAAGTGTTCACGAGCCTTCTGGCATTTCTTTGGTACTGAAAAAGAAACAGAGCAACCCTCAGCACTTGGCAGAGAGCAGGGCTTCCTAAAGTGAGAGTTTGCTGCTGCAGACAATGCTAGTTATGCTCCTTTGCTCTCCAAGAAAGCCTACTGGCATCTGAATCCATCTAAGAAATTGTCAAACCATGACTCATACAGGTAGAGGAGAAATACTCTAGAGTTGTATGCTGTCTGATCTGCTCCAAGCCTTAGTTTCAAACTTGAGCCCCAGTGTTATTTAAGAACCACTGCTGATCATGACTAATTACTGTTGCTACGAAAATCATGTTGTGGATGAAGAATCCACTCCGTAATAGGTACTGACAAGAAAACACTGTGAAGGTCACACAGTCTATGGTCCAAGAAGCAACAAGGAGTAAGAGACAGATTGAGGCAGGAAGAGAGGCACAGAGTTGATGTGGTGTTCAGCTGAGGAATGAACCTACAAGCAGGGGATGTGCTGAGCAGGGTGATAAACAAGCAGTGCTGAAGGAGAGTTGACAAGCAGAGATGGAAAAAGGCACCGAGTGTAAAACTTTTCTGCCCAGGGAGGTGCTTGAATCCCAATCCTTGGAGGTACTGAAAAGATGCAGAGATATGGTGCTACATGACATGGTTTAGCACCAGACTTGGTAGTCAGAGAACTGTTGGACCTGATGATCTGAAGGGTGTTTTCCAACTGAAACAATTCTGTGATTTTGTGAGGTAGCAGAGAGGTGATTTTCTTTGAGGGTCTGTAAATGTAGAACTGAGACTACAGCAGCAGATGCTGGGAAGAAAGGAAAGCAGCAAGCAAGAGCAGTGGCACAGCTAAAGCCTGATGCAACAAGCCCAGCCACACAGCAGCACCGTGGGTAGCACGACAGGAGAAAGGACACAGCAGTGATCAGGTGTGAGCCAATAATGGGATGTTTTTAATTTTAGCTGTGTGGCACGAATGAGAGAAAGGGGCAGCCAGCTGGGCTGTACAGGTGTTACAAAGACTGAAGACATTCTGTAAAGCATCCTAAAGCAGTGGCTTAGAAAAACAGCACTGAGCAGATCAAAAGCAACAGAACAGTGCTGCACACATCAGCTGGCCCCACTGAAAACACACACACCAAGTAGTGCCACCCAACAACTCATACAGTCAAAGGACCAGCAACTTTTCTTTCTTCACTTCAACAGCTTAGATTTTGTTTTCTCACTGATCAGAGTTAGGTTAGATGAGGTGCAACATCCCTTCAGGAAGCTGCATTTCCTGCGTTCAGGTCAGCTGTATGTCACCAACCCCTGCAGATAAACGGTCTCTTCTTTACGTGCCACTCACTGCCACCTCCCGTTGGATGCTATGAGTTACAGCCACGCTGCACCCGCACTACCAGGGCCCGACAGAACTGATCAGACCAGTACTTAACTGCAGCCTCTTCAGAGATCCTGGTCACCACCCAAGGAAAACAGAAGATCAACGTGGCAGGCACTCCTGCATCTTGATGTCTAGAAGCTACCATTATTTAAACAAGATCCACAGAAGCTAAATACGAAGCTGTGATGAAAGATTCTTATCAAACAAGCCATACCAGGAGTCACTTGTATGTTTAGAAAACATTATTTCTGCTGTAATAAAAGAAAAAGAGGGGGGAACTTAAGAGCTTCAGGAAGCAGAACTTAAGAATGTTTTGTGTAGTAGCCACAGTGAAGAAAATGTGTGAAGCTCACTAACAGCTACTCTTTGAACACTGTCCTCAAACTATGGGCTCTGCCTTAGGCATGTCACATGGAAGCTGGGGACAGGATAAACAATAAATTTGCGTTTTGGCTTCTACCAAAGGACCCCGTGAGAGAGCCAAACGATCTTTAAAGTGTTTCAGATAACAGCATCCAACCATACACAGGAAATCTCCCAACTTCAAACTATCTTAATTCATCCTTGTGTATCAGCACTTATGTTTTGTTAAACTTAGTACAACGTTCCATCAGCACACACATACATATCAAGTTAAATTCCAGCCTCTGAAGCCCTCACACCTGTCACTCAGACTCACATCAGCTACCATCAAACTGTGGCACACACTGCCCTAAACAGTTCTCAAACTCCATTTTGGACAGAGAGCAGAGGGAGCTGAGAGGCTGGTCTGGAGGCTGCTGGCCTGAGGCTTTGTTGGTTTTCCTTCCCTTCCCCACAACTGAATGGTGACTGAGAGTGCCACAGCTAAACACTGTCTCATGCTCAGTGCAAGGAGAGACCACAGAGAAGTTGGCACCATGAAACAGCTGCTGTCTGTTGGTAGGTGGCTGCCCCATGGCGAAAGAGGTTAGATGAAAAACTCCATGAAAACAGATTTAGCCAAAAGTTATTTTAAGTTCCCAGAGAACAGAGGAAAGGTGTTTTGCAAGCTAATGCTCTAAACACCACTGGCTGCTACAGGAAACCACCCTCCACCAAGATTCCAGCCATGCTCTATTTCTGTTAGCAGAGCTCACAGCAGCCCACATCCCTCTTTGTCAGACTAGATTGCTCAGCCTGTGGCAAATCCTTTCCCTGGTTTTATTGGCTCTCTGTTGTCTCCTTGAGTTTTCATCCATCTCAACTGATGAAGAAGGAATAACTACAAAGGATCAACCAGCTGTGGGAGTCAAAAAGTAATCTTCCACTTATGCTGGCACAAGGAATGGGGCACAACAAGCAGTACAACTTCTGTTGGCAGCAGCACCAGCCCAAACTATCCACCACAACACAGTTGTGGTCACCAAGCATATTTAGTTACTCTGCCATCTGTGAACGTGTAACAATTAATAGTATTTTTGCTTTTTAATTAATCAGTTAACAGCTTATCACTGAATCACTGAATTTATTAGATTGGAAAAGACCTTCAAGATCATTGAGTCCAATCGTTAGTTTCACACTGACAAGCCCTTGACTAAACCAAATCCCTCAGCACAACATCTAATCACTATGAATTACTATGGTTGGAAAGGACCACCAGGATCATACAGTCCAACCTTCATCCCAGCATCCTTAATCACTAGACCATAGCCTCAAGCACCACATCCACTCTTTTTTTAAACACTTCCAGGGATGGTGACTCCCCCACCTCCCTGGGCAGCCTGTTCCAGTGCCTGACCACCCACTCAGTAAAGAACTTCCTCCGAACATCCAATCTAAATCTCCCCTGATGCAACCTGAGGCTATTTCCTCTTGTCCTATCATTAGTAATTTGGGAGAAGAGACCAGCACCAGCCTCACTACAACCTCCTTTCAGGTAGTTGTAAAGGGCAATAAGGTCCCCCTCTCAGCCTCCTCTTCTCCAGACCAAACAACCCCAGTTCCGTCAGCTGCTCCTCATAGGTCATGTTTTCTAGACCTCTCACCAGCCTTGTTGCCTTTCTCTGCACCCACTGCAGCACCTCAATGTCCCTCCTAAACTGTGGTGACCAAAACTGGACACAGTACTCAAGGTGTGGTCTCACGAGTGCTGAGTACAGGGGCATGATCACCTCCCTACTCCTGCTGGTCACACCATTTCTGATACAGGCCAGGATGCTGTTGACCTTCTTGGCCCTGGGCACACTGCTGGCTCATGTTCAGTCAGCTGTCCACCAACACCCCCAGGTCCTTTTCCACCAGGCAGTTCTCCAGCCACTCCTAGCCCAGCCTGTAGGGCTGTTAGGGGTTGTTGTGGCCAAGGTGCACTACCCAGCACTTGGCCTTATTAAACCTCATGCAGTTGGCCTCAGCCCATCACTCCAGCCTGTCCAAATCCCTCTGCGGGGCCTTCCTACCCTCCAGCAGATTGACACTTCTGCTTAATTGCATGTCATCTGCGTATTTGCTGAGGGTGCATTTGATCCTCTCATCCTGTTCATTGATAAAGAGATTAAACAAGACTGGCCCCAAAACTGAGCCCTGAGTGACTCCACTTGTGACCGGTCACCAACTGGATTTAACCCCATTGACCACAACTCTCTGGGCTCATCCATCCAGCCAGTTTTTAACCCAGCGAAAAGTCCACCTGTCTAAGCCATGAGCTGCCAACTTCTCCAGCAGAATGCTGTGGGAAACAGTGTCAAATGCCTCCTGGGTGGAGCTGGTGTGGAGGCCAGGAAGCTGTTTAGACCTCGGGGTTGCTGTGTTATGTTTTAACATTTTTATAGTTCAATACAGTTTATTAATAATTTTAATAGTTCTGCTAAAATCTTGGGGAAAAAAAAAAAAAAACCAAAGCTAAAAAAATTGTGATGCTATGCAGCCTAGTCAGGACTCTGCTGCAGTGAATAATCCTCTCTTCCAGAGTTACAGGAGTCATCATGTGTTCCTTTTTAAATCTACTAAGGAAGAATCATTTTAGTTCATTAGCAAAAATTTGTTACTGAAACAACAAAAGAGGTGCTGTAGTAAGCCAAACAGCCATTTCAGCACACTACACTGCAGAACCACAACCATTATCAAATAAAACTGCAGTCTAAATGTGTGACATCTGACAAGTGCTATTTATTCCCTGAACAATCCTTCTGTTAATTTCCATTATTCTGCCGTAAATCTTTATTAATTTAAAGGTTTATTGACTTTATTATGCTTATAAATGATGACAAGCTGACAGGTCTATTATCATGAGTTAACTCCTAACCTATTAAGCATGTATTCATCGTCTCTGGCATTACAAGAATGATAAGATTATCTTTTTTCCTACTTTTCTTTTTTTTTTTGAAACTACTATTTAAGATCTCAGGCTCTGTGAGTTCTAGGACCAGCTCTCTTCCACAATTAAAAATCAAGTGCAAATATACTGAGCCAGACACAGGTCTCCACTATTAAATGCTGGAAAGCAACTGTTGCGATTATTCATTTGAACTACTATTAATAATCGCAGGGGTTCCGGGAATAGTTCCCCGGGGTTCTCTGGATGTTCGGTTGGCAAGAATAAATACACTAAGTCACTTAAAACACAGAATTAAGCAGTTTAAACAGTAAGAACTTAGGAAACAGAGAGCCTAATAACAGAAGCAATCCTGCCCGTGGGTAAAAATAATCACGAAACGCATGCTAGATACAGTGCTTTTCCCGAGATAGAAGAAAGAAGGAGGATTTATCCCAAATAAAGAGGAAAGAGAGAGATGTGCCTTTGCAATAAGCTGTGCTGCCGCTCGCTGCAAAGCACGTGGCCGCTGCTGCACAGGGTGCTGAGGCGTGTGTTCCACACGGCCGTGGTGGAGAGAACCATTTTGCACCCCCTTAAATACCCCATTAGGAGAGCATGGAACTGACCAATAGGCACTTAGCGTCCATTGTCTGGCCAATTGGTTCAGAAGTCCCACGCCCAGGGGTGGGTTCTAACACCCTAAGAGACAGCACAGATTACCTGACTCGTGCGCGTGACCTGTGCATGTGGCCCAAGACTTCCTGGTTCCAGAACCACTTGGTGTGCCCCTGCGACCCACCTCGACCTTACAACGGAAGGGGGAGGGGAACCTCTGGAAGTGGACCAACTCTGGGTAGTAATTATGCCCATACCAGGACAGCAACACTTGAAATTGATACCCATGCAAAACAGCTATCCCAACATCCACAGGTTTACTCAGCTTAGAAGAATGAGTGCATGCTTGTGTATTAACCAACTATCTGTTCTCTTTTTTAGTTCTGCCAGATCCTCTAAGCAGGTGGCAGCTGCACTTGCAAGCAGAGGACAAACCTCAGGTATTGCATGTTGGCAAACATGTATCTCTCAGATGCCAGAGACATCCCAGCCCTCCAGCTCAAAAGTGTTGGCAAACACTACCAACCTGATAATCACCAGTTAGCTCTTCAGGTGAACAAAACAGCACCTGGTGGCATTTAGTTTTCTATTCACCTTCAGAATGTGGTCTACCAGGTTTTTCCCCAGATTCCTCTCACGGCTTTCCAGGAAAATCAGAATGGTTACTTCTTCTTGGGACCAGACTTAAAAAAATAGTTTCAAAGTCATATATTTAAGGGAGAAAAACAGTTTACCACTGTAGCTACACTAGCAAGTCTGACAATGGGGATGAGAAAGCAGAACACATTTGGCATCTAGGTCTGTAGTTCTGTTCTCACACACTGGTGGAAATGAGCTTGACTAGAAACATTATTGTCAAGTATTTTAAACAAATCTGGACTCAAAGCAAGGAACCATGTTAGCTACAACCCAAACCTCCAAAACAGCAGCACAATTCCAGCTGCTGTTCAAGTTTGTATCAGGGACAGCTCCTGCTTTATCACCCATTTGCAAGTTCTTTTTACATTCTGCAACATTAAGGAGATTTTATATTCTTACACACAGAACCAGTCTTGGACAAAACAGGCAGAAGTCCCCCTTCCTACACCATCCTGAACTCCCTGCAGAGCATTCAGAATTCCAGTTTTTGGGGGTGTGAGATGAAGAGGTGAGGAAAGGACACAGACTCAGAGGCCCAACAGGTATTCAGCACAATAAAAATCTTGACACGCATGCCACCGGAGGGAAACTTCTGAGCCCATCTGACAATTCAGAAAGTGGACACCTGTAAAATAGCACACTCTTCTGTACTGCGGCAGTGCATCACCATGCCAGGAAGCAGAGAAAGGAAACCAGCAGTATTTCCTAAGGATGAATGGCAATTTATCTGGCCTGAAGGATCCCAGCCGCACCCCCCCGAGCAGCACACCCCAGGAGCGCCCACGAGCGACCGAAAGGTGGAAAAGCAGCGCCCGTGACCAAGGGAACCTCGTAACTCAGGGGTGCTCTCCCCCCGCA
Source organism: Psilopogon haemacephalus (assembly GCA_013396835.1). NCBI lineage: Eukaryota > Metazoa > Chordata > Aves > Piciformes > Megalaimidae > Psilopogon > Psilopogon haemacephalus. The sequence goes on from VWZI01009168.1 coordinate 1,602,076, forward strand.
CCCACGACCGGCTTGTCTCCCGAAGGTGGAGCGCGGCGGTACGGCGGAACTCACTGTCCTGGAAGCCGGCTCCCTGGTGCACGCCTTGCAACAGCGTGAGGATCTCCCGGGCCGTCTGCTCCATCACCTGCACCACCTTCCGGATCTCCTAGGGACACAGGGCGCAGTCAGGCCAGCGCCGCGCCCCGGCTCTGTCTCTCCCCCAGCCCGCCCGTCCCCGCGCTCACCTCGCGGATGTCCTGGTCGGCCGTGAGGACGCCCTGCAGCGCGATGAACATTTCACTCACCGACATGGTGCCCACCGCCACTTCCCGCCTCCGGGGCCTCCCGCGCCCAAATAGGGTCCTTCAGCATAGACGGCGCCGGGCTGCCCGGCACACTGCCTAAGCGGCCGAAAGAGCCAGGAGGGGGCAGAACGAGCGGTGAGGGTGGATGTCTGGGGTAAGCTGCTCGTTCAGGGGGTGAGGATGTTAGCTCGTGCTTCAGGGCCCCCCTCCCGGTGCGGCGGACCCGGCTCCAGGGGCCCCGTCGGGCCACGGCAAGGCCCCGCTGCCTGGCGACAGCGCCGCGTTGCTACGTGACGTCATGTGGGCCGGTTCCGTAGGCAGCGCCGCGCCCCGTTGCTAGGAGACAGCGCATGGCCGCTCCGCGCCTGCGCGCTCCGGCCGCGCGACACACCGCGTGCGAGGGAGGCGACGTAGTTCCGGCCGGGGGAAGGGTGGCATGGCGGCAGTGAGCGGAGCTGCGGAGGTGGCCGCGACTGCGCCGACACCGGCGTCAGCGTCGTTATTGGCCTTGGAACCACGGCTGCAGCGCGAGTTCCAGCAAAAGGTGCAACAGGCCCGCAAGAAGCGAGGGGCCAAGGTAAGTGGGACTCTGTGGCGGGATGGGGGTGGCCTGCCCTGCCCTGCCCTGCCCTGCCCTGCCCTGCCCTGGCCCGCGCGGCATGTCCTGATGTGCTGCTTTGTGCCCCACAGGAGGAGCTGACGCCGGGCGTGGTGTATGTGGGACACCTCCCTCGGGGTCTCTACGAGCCTCAGCTCCACGAGTACTTCGAGCAGTTCGGGACGGTGACGCGGCTCAGGCTCTCGAGGAGTAAGAAGGTAAAAGCGCTGCAGGGGCCCGGCCCGGCCGCTGAGTCTGTGCTCCTTGCTGACAGGCGTGGGCGTTTCTCAGCCTTTCGAGTCTCTCGCTGCCGTTATTACTCGTTAAGGCGCTGCCTGTGTCCTTGCTCGTCTGCCCGGTGTTCTGCTTTCGGTGCGCTCCACGTGGAAAACTTAGCTGCAGTTTCACGAGTGGGCAGAAGGGGGCTTGTCCTAACAGCGATATTTACAAAACAAGTTACTGGGCTGGTAGCTTCTGAGATATCGTCTCTGGGGTTGTCTGGATGACTTTGAACGCCCCCTCCAACCTAAACTAATATATAATTCTGTGATTGTGAGCAGGCAGCGACGACCAGTGTAATCTCTTTTTTCCCAAAAATAAATGCACTTACGTGAGAAGTGTTGCCATTCTAAGGTAGAACAGGAAGTGTGATGGGACAGACTTCGTTTTAGTTTTATTACTGCTTTGCACTCAATAAGTCCAGCTTCTTATCACTTCTGAATTTATTGCCATAGTATAAGCTGTGTAGGCTTGTTAATAGCACAGTAATGCAGGCCACCTTGGGGTTTTTGTTGTGTTGTGATTTGGTTTTTTTGTTGTTTTTTTTTTTAATAAATAGCTGTTAGCCCTTTTTAATATGCAAGCATATATTTGCAAGTAATCTCATATTTATTTAGGACTGAACTTGCTTTGTTGGACTTCTATATAATTCTGTTTTGCTGGGAATGGGCGTTAGTTTAGCCTATATCCGGGGATGAACTATAGCAGTTATTCTGTCACCTAATGATTCCTCCAAACCAGAGAAGGAAGATCAAAAAAGATGAAGACATCTGTGGGTTGAAATGAAAAAGAATTTAATGAAGCTGCAAAAATAAGACCAATATAAACTATACAAAGTTAGTCTCAGTCCAATAAAAATACAGCAGTCGTAGTAAAAGAGGAAAGCAGCTTGTGTGGTGAGCAAGCCCCTGCCAGGGCTGGAGAGAAGGAAGAGTTTCTGTTCCCAGCAAAATTGCTCCTGTGTAGTGAGCTCATGGTATAGGATACACCTGTATATGCTAGCTTGGGTGAGCTGCCCTGACTTAGTCCAAACTGCTAATGGCCTGAATCCCATGACTGGCCTGTGATTCTGTCCCAGCAAAACCAAGACAGTCAGCTATGACTTTGCATGCATCAAATCACAGAATTAACCAGGTCCAACCTATCACCTAAGCCTTCTAATTAACTAAACTGTGGCACTAAGTGCCTCATCCAGCCTCCTCTTAAACACCTCCAGGGATGGTGACTCCACCACCTCCCTGGGCAGCCTGTTCCAATGGGCAATCACTCTGTGTAGAACTTCTTCCTAATGTCCAGTCTAAATCTGCCCTGTTGTGGTTTGAGACTGTGTCCTCTTGTTCTGTCACTGGGTACCTGGGTGAAGAGACCAACCTCCACCTGGCTACAACCTCCTTTCAGGTGTTTGTAGAGATCACACAATGGTTTGACTTAGAGAGGGCCTTTAAAGGTCACCTAGTCTAACTGTCCTGCAGTGAGCATGGACATCTTAAACTGGATCAGGTTGCTCAAATCTTGAATGTTTCCAGGAATGGGGCTTCTACTGCCTTGCTGTACAACTTGGGAGAGTGTCTCAAGACCCTCAGTGTAAAAAATTTCTTCCTTCTAAATCTTCCTCTTTTAGTTTAAAACTTAACTCCCTGTTGCAATGGGCCATGCTGAAATACATATCACCATGTTTCTTCCAGGTCACTTTAAGTACTGAAGGACTGCAATAAGGTCTTCTTCAGCCTTCTCTTTGCCACAATAATTTTAATGTAGTCTTCAGGTATCGAGGCATTGATTCCGATTTCTTTCTGTTGTTGCTTGCAGACAGGAGGTAGCAAAGGCTATGGATTTATAGAGTTTGAGTCTGATGATGTGGCTAAGATTGTTGCAGACACAATGAACAACTACTTGTTTTCTGAAAGACTGCTAAAGTGTAAGTATAAGCTGAAGTGCATTCAAAGGAAATTCACAGTTTGTTGTTTTTTAATTTGGAGAATATTGCTTTTTTTTTTTTTTTTAATAAAATTTTATCCTGAAAGGATTTTCTGTGGGAATGAGCTTTTCTTGTTTTGGTGTTCAGTGTAAAAAACATCCCAGCACCTTTTTATTAGTTGCTACTGACTTTCCTTTAGGTTAATATTGTTCAATGTAATCATGTGACATGAGTCTCGGGGAACAGTGGAATTTGCTGTGGACATGCCTACTTTCATGTTGATATTTTGTCTTTTATGACTGTTGCACCTGTTTGCTGTGTAGTTAACCAGAAACAGTCCCTTTGTCTAAAAGATTAATGAAATTAGCAAGTTTCTCAGAGGTGGTGACAGTAACACTTGTTTTCTGAAGGAGTATGAGTTAGATGTGAGTCAACTTTTGAAAACCAACTTTCTCTGTTTTCTTTTCATCCATCCACTATCCACTAAGGAATGTTTCTTTCTTCACGTTTTGTCTGTTCATTAAATGCTGCACTCGTGCACTGCCACAGTGGTGGATGACATTAAAATGAGAACTGAATAGCATTTGGTGAGAGGTGTAATGCTGCTATAACTCAATGTTACGTGTTTGCGATACAGGTCAGTTCATATCTCCTGAAAGGGTCCATGAAAACCTCTTCAAAAACAGTGACAAAAGGTTTCTGAAGCCCTCTCAGCCAGCAGTCAGGCGGTACAATAAGATTCGGTCACTGGTGCAGAAGGCAAAGATGACAAAGCGACTGCTACGAAAGGAGAAGCTTCTACGAAAGAGGCTGGCTGAAAAGGGACTCAATTATGACTTCCCAGGATTTGTAAGTTCACTCTCTATATGTGTGGGCTTACTTTTAGACTTGTAAAGTAGCAGCAAAAGTGAAGATATTTCCTTTTAATTTGCATTAAAATAAGTCACTGAGTATCCTGCAGTTTTCTTATCTGTTTGTAGATCACAGAAGAGTGTCAGGGCTTTGCCCAAATCCTGTGAGAGGCTTTGGCAAGGCAGGTCCCAAGACTATAGCTTTCATCCCTACGCCCGGTGTGATAATCAAGCATGTTGCTGATTTTCAGAGGGCATGGTGTAATACTTGATTTTTAGCCATGCTGTTTAATGGAGTATTTTTAAAATGCACAGTAGCAGCTCTTTTAACATTACTTTGAGTGTTTTTATTCAAGCCAGATCACCTGTGTGGCTCTGTGAACTACCTTGTTAATTCAAACCTCATTGTTGCAGCAATGATTTTGTAGTTTAGAAGCAAAGAAACCTATAGACTGTTAAGAGACTGCATTCACACACAGAAGTTTCTAGTGATCTGTCTGATCTGTCTTGCTTCCTAGGCTGCACAGGAGCTTTCCATAAAGAGAAGTAAAGTTAAAAAATCCAAGAAGCCAAAACTGAGTGTTTCTTTGAGCAGCCAGGTAAGGCCAAACAGTCCTGGTGGTGCCTAGCACCACACTTCACCTTTCATGCTCAGGCAGATGTTCCAAGTCTTCAGCTGGTTTCTGCATACTAATTTGAAAAACCTGGGCACTGTGTGAGAGGTTTTGTTTTGTTTGTTTTTTTTTTTAACCAAAAGTAGGTTCTTTGAGAGGTATTAATACTCTTCAACAGAGGAGGGCATTTTGATCCTCTCAGTTCTTTCTCCTGTGGAAGTATTTAGCAGCAAGGTTTCTGCTCAGACTGTTTTAACTAGTGGTGCTGGACCCGAGTTGCATCCAGGCACTGATGTGTCTGCTCTGTTTCTTCTCTTCATTACTGAGACAAGAGAAACACAGGGTGCTGGCAACAGTCACCCTCTGTATCCCCTACATCTGTGCTTCAGACCCTTATGAAATTATTTCTTTGCTGTTGTCCTTCTTCATTGTGCTACATTATCCTATTGGCCTGTTTGACAATGAGGAAGTTGAATTGTTATTACAGTTTAGTGCTGTCTGTCTCATATTCACACTGTACTGTCCCTCCACCATGCTTTCCAGGCATGGTATTCCAGTAATTTGAAAACTGAAGCTAGCTAAATGTAGCAGTAGGATAAAAGGGAAGCTCAGGTCATCAGGATTGAGATTTGAGGCACTGGTAGTCTAAAAACTATGTAAGATGTTAACATTTCTGTTTTGTTGTATCATCATTGCAAGTTTAGCTTTGTTTTTTTAACATTAGTGGATTTATTTGTGATAACTGGGACAGCGCTTGTTATGAGGAAGAAAGAATAAACTCTTACATTCAGTCATCTTATTTCCAAGAGCTCACTGACATAACGAAGCTGGGATATATCAGCTCTGCTGTGAGCATAAATATGGCATTTCTGTGTGCCAGTATCAAATACATTCCCTCACCGCCCAATTATATTTTCTCTTGGTTTTATTTGTGTTTTGAGTCAGGAAATAATAAAGTTTAGAAAGCAGATGTGCATAATGACATGTTAGAAAGTGTGAATTCATTTGCATTTGCCTTTAACATGTAGTCTTTTGAAGATGACACTTTTGTCTGAAGAAATACTGTCTGCAAAAATAACTAGTTATAAAATGAAAGCAATTCTCCCTGCCATGAGAAACTTCTAAAGGAGAGCTGGACTGAGGTCCTTTGTGCCGCCACAGAGACAGTGACACCTTACTCTGGCAGATGCTTTGCAATGAATCATGTTTTTCTGATCTTTTCAGGATCCTACTCCAGTCTGTACTCCAACAGTGCTCGAGCGCCGGAAAGCTGCTAAGGTGGACGATGACACAGAGGACAATGAAATAACTCTCAAACTGCCCCCTGCCAGTGTGAAGAATGCTGTGCAGAGACGAAAGAAGCAGACAAGGAAAAGACCAAACCTGAAGAAACAGACGTAAAATTTTGATTACTGTAGCCATGTTTTTAACTCAGCTCAAAAAATGGCAAGGTGGAGCTTCTTGTGGTTCTGCCCTGGCTTTTGGTCTGCCTTGACTAGACTCTTTCAGTCTGTCTTAGGCAAAGGAATCTATTTGCAATCCCCTCCTAACCTCACCCTGGGAAACTACAGCCTTCTCTGCCTTTGAAGATATTCTTGACTTTGTGCTCACAGGTGCCTGTGCTGTGACACACCTATAGTCATGCCACAGCCTTCATTCTGTAACTTGTCTCTAGCACTGGTTATTTTGAAAGAAAATGTGAGGCTGTCCATTCATTACTTGCTGATTCAGGTTGTGAATGGCAGGTTACCAAAAAAATTACATTTTTCAGCTGGCATTGACTGTTGGTGGTGTTTCTTCTGTTGTCTCTGTTTCAGATATTTTTACATACTATCACAAATGCAGGATATTTTGCTCAAGAAGACATACCTTGAAGTCTTTCTGTTTGTGATCAGTCAGGATTTGCCTGTACTGTCAGGGCAGAGGCAGAATGCCACACTGCCAGAGCACACCAGTGCCTTTCTACTCTTCTTTCAGCAATGCATGGGAAACTCAGCCTTTGCTAGGATGTGGAGTGGTTGTAGAGGACTTTGAAAGGAATGGGATTAAAAAGTTGCTGAGACAGATTGCTGAAGTCACTCATGTTGAATATTCCCATTCCTTTCCCTTTGCCTGTATTTGAGAGTGTATCCCACTGTGGAGGATGTAGGGTGACTCCTATTGGCTGATGGTGTAGCTGGAGTCAAAGCTACACTTACGTAAAAGTGTATGAGGAACAAAAGGCATTTCACACTGCAGAGGTCTTGTGTGTGACTGGGCTGACAAGGCAAATGTAACTTGCTCCTTCTCTGTTATTTTGTGTGCCATAAAATTGTTGTTGCTTGGTTCAAAAAATATGAAGTAACTGCAAACTGCTTTCAGAAGGACTTCTTGCTGAACTGTGGAGAGGAGCAAATAGTGACAACTACCTGATGTACAGCTGTTCTCAGAGTAAGCAAGGCTCTTTTTATCACCTGAAAATAAGATTTATTCCAGTGTAACCTGTCTTAGCTGACTGTTGGCTGTAGGTCAGGCTTGGCAACAGATTGCAGAGGGAAGCCCAGGTGATAATAACCGGCTGCTTAGGTAGGTGACTGGCACTAATTCCTTGTCTATTTTAAGACTTGGACTCCTGGAAGAGCAGAAGAAATCTGAACCTGGTTAATTCTGTGCTCTCTGCCCTAATCCGTTGAATAAGCATGTGATGGCAAAGGCATTCTCTGTGTCTCAAATTGCATCATTCTTTGTTCTAAACTGTTGGAGAGTGCACTTGGATGAGTGGGTCTTGATATCACATGCTTGTCATCTTACATGTGCTGTGGAGATGTGATAACTAGCCTAGTGGTCACTGACAGTCCTTGCCTTTTAGTAGCAGCTTTACTGCATGTCCCAGAAGGCTTTCTCCTCTGTGCATTGTGTGCATGTGAAACAGGCAGTGTTTACACCTCACACCCATGGAAAACTCATCTTTGGCTAAGGTCTGAGATAAACATATTCAGTGGTTGTCAGAAATTGCTTAGTTATTAACTGACTTGCAGCTCTGAAAATTTTCAGCCTTGACTTACAGCTGAGTGTAGCAGAGGAAAAGCAAAGTGTATCTGCCTAGAATGGACAGTTTTCTTTTAAAATCCATATTCCTAACTGTGTTATGCAAATAAAGATGGCTGTTGGGTCAAGATGAATTTCCTTCTGTCTGGAGCGCTCTCTTGGGCAGTCTGACACCGGGGGGCAGTAGTGTATTTGGGACACAGGCCACCGTCTGACAAAGGCAGCTCAAGGTGTTCTGGGAAATGGCCTCCTGCATTTATAAAGAAATCTGTCTAGTCCTGACAGTTCGGAGTGACTGCCTGCAGCACTGGCACTACCCCATCCCGACCATATTTAAGAATATGGGAGAAAGCTGGTATGGATCTTAATGAAATATGCTCATTTCTTTGGTGCTGCCACAAATGTTCATTCCAAGTCTGTGGAGTTTTTAAGGCACTTAGTGTACCTAGAGTAACCTATCCAGTGCAGTTCCATGTTCACTGAAGCCTGAGTCAGCTCCCTTCCTGTGCTTCCCATTCTAACCCCTTGGCCTGTGTTTTGAACCTGGAGTTGCTTTCTTCTGATTCTGCTTCTGTTACTGTGCTCCTCTATGCCCAGTGTACTGCTTCTGCCTGGAATCCTGTGTCATGTTTGCTGCTTTTTGCCATGCATGGTTTCTATTCTTGCTGGATATTGTGCCTGGGCTGTCATGTTGAGCTGCATGCACTTCCAGGGATTAGACTGCTGCAGATCTGCCTTTAAGATAGCACCCTGGTTGCTGCACTCCCTCCATATCCATGTGGTAGTGCACGTCTTGCTAGGAAGATATTCAGGAAAGCTGTGGTTACAATAACGTTTGCTTCCTGCCATAATTTGCCTTGCCTTTCCGTTTGTTTATTGGTCTTCCTTCAATTGAGACCCGCTGAGGTGGCAAATCTGAAAAGCGAGGAAACAATATTCTGTGCTCTTTGAGTAAAGCACAACAACAATACCCAGGCTGTAGCAAGGAACTCTCAGCAGCTTTTCTCGGTGATAGTTTCTGTTTTTAGGCTGCCTGTGTTATTAATACACTGCTGTCCTGGGAGATGCACGTAAGCAGAAATTCGGACACCTGATACTTGCTAAACATAGTTTCCATAGCAAGTGGACAGACGTGCTGTGTCATGAGTTATGCCTCAGTCCTTGCACTGAGTTTTATAGCTCTCCAGTTGTTTGTTCATTCATCTTGGACAAACCAAACCTCCTGGCCACAGATTTTAAGGCAGGCTGTGAGTTTTTTTTACTGGGATGTTAGAAGTCTTGGGCCTTTGGTTTCAAGGCATAACTTGCAATCTGCCTTTCTGTAATGAGTCACTTTGTGGAGCAGGTTTCTTGAACAATTAGGGCTGTAGTAACATTTTCATGGTACCATTTTCAGAAAATGTCCTAGCATGGTCTGCTAAGTTTCACTTGTTTATTCCAGTTTCTCTGTCTTGTAGGAGAGGGAGATGGACTTAGGAGTGCACAGTATTTCCCCATACATGAAGCACTGGAGGAGAAACAGGGTGGGGAGAAAAGCAAGACTGGCTGCAAAAAAAAAACAGGGAAGAAGGGATTGATGAACCCAATGCTTCTAGAGAAAAAGTTGTTGGTGAATTTGTCAGTGTTAAGACCAATCAAAATTACAGATGGAGTCTGATGTTTATCTTACTTTTTTTGCCTGTTAGATGTGCCCAGGCTGTGTTGTGTCAGGAGTGTGCTGCAGACTATGGTCCAAATGCTAGCGCTTGCTCATGAGTCCCGAGTGGAGGAGAAGAGCAGGCTGGGCAAGTGATGCTTGCTCTTAGCAGTAACAAGCCTGTTTGCTTGCATACCTGGCTGCAGCCCCAAGGAACAAGGCAAAACCTGTCTGCAAATAGCTTATCATGGAAGGGAGGGTTTGCACATGAGTAGAAGCAGTGACATCCTACATGCTTTCCTCTCCCAAGTAAAGCACCAGTGAAGTATGGGGTAGTTCAAGAAATGTCCTCCTTTGCCAGCATACCCTTCAGAGTGTTGGGGTGTTTTGTTCTCACTTTGCCTGTGGGGTGTAGCCAGCCAGGGTAGGGCTGTGTTGTATGAGGTGCTGTGCACATCTCTACCCTGGGCAGTATGTTGCAGTTGAAAGCTGGGCAAGCCAGTAATAGGAGTGTACCTCCAGGTGTTTTCAAGAAATACCTGTGAGTCCTCTTAGACCTGACTCTTTCATTATCCATGATGCTGTTCAGACACATCCTGCTTTTCAGAGTTTACAATCTAACTCAAAAAAGCTCTTGAAATGTCCAACTCCAAGTAACAGGAATTGCACCTTTTTGGCGAGGAATACATGGGAAATGGTGAGGAGTGCTGTAGTGTGCATCAGGCTGCTGCTTGACTCTGCTCATCCAGGCACATCCCATCCTGCCCAAGAAAAGCAGCTGTCACAGCAAGCTGAGGAAATCGTTAACTGCATGAGTGAGAATTGCTAGAGTGAAATATTTTCTTCCATGCGGGGTGTAGCGAGGCCTCTCAGCACTTCTCCCACCCAATATTAATTAAGCATATGGCAGGTACAGAGATGTTGGCTGCCCTAGGAGGCTTGGACTTGTTACATGCCTACGTGTCTCTGGCCAGTAGCTATGTAGTTCTCCTGTCCGGGGAAAAGATAAACTATGGAGAAGCTCCTACACAAGTCTTTGCTCTAATCAGGGAAGAAAATTATGGTTTATAATTTTCTTCAGATGTATTGAGCACAGGCAGCATTGTGAGGATGAATGCTGCAGGATTTTGAGACAATATGATGAGTGTCCGCAGAGAGTCCTGGGCACTGGGATGACCTTTCCATGGTTGCATGTTCAGTCCTGCACTTTATCTGCTGTTTGGAGCCTAGGGGCTGCCCTGGATTGAAACTCCCTGTTTAAAAGAACTGGGAGGAGAAAAGGAAAACCTCTTCTTTTTAGGATAGTCCAGTGCTGACTGAGAGGAGGGCTTGGTGAGCAGGCAGAGAGCTGAAACCAGGCTGCTTGCTCTGCGCTGTGACATTGCTGCTACTTTCGGACCAGTGCAGGAACACCTAGCTTCTGTGTGATTTAGTTCCTTTAGAAATAAGTAGGGAAATAAAGTTGCTACTGTTGGAGTGGCTTCATAAGGCTGACAATGTTGCACCATTCTGAGAGTGAAGGCAGTACCTAACCTCTCAGTCTTGCTGGATGTACTCATGCTTCTTGCCAGCACACCCTTCAGAAGGCAGTTGCACCATGGGGAGTGAGCAAGAGTCTGTGCCAGGTACACAGCAGCACATCTGCTTTGTCTTCTGCAAGATTTTTGTTTCTGTAGATGTGAGAGCTGGAAGGGATCCAGGTATGATTGTCAGGTGCTGGGCTGCATTTGCAGATATGCCTGTTAAATAGGCTAGGTTCATCTATCTGGAGTGATGGGCAGCAGAAATGTAAGATTAATCTGTAAGGTTTTTCCCTCCGCTATCCCACACAAAGACACAATATTTGTGGTTTATTACTTAGGTAATGCTAAAAGTGCATTCTATTGAACTTCATCCTGGAAAACAAACCATCCAGATTTGTTGGAGCTGCCAGACCTTTGTGACTGGGCTGGCAGGATCTATGAAAGTGCAAGAGACTAGTTTCAAAGGCAGTATGGATTCTCCTAAGGCAGACCCGTCTATTGGTGTAATGTCAATGCAGCCATATCAGATGAATCATAGCCCAGTCCTGAGAAATACTAGCTCAGCTTTTTTTCCCCATCAGCTCATAATTTTACAAGATGAAATCCTGTTGTATTAATACCAAGCATAGATTCAGTCAGTTGCTTGTTAAGAGCTATTTGGGGTCGGTGATTTGGATAGTCAGTTTCCAGGCGGCTGTCGGTGTATGTTTGCCGTGTTGCTGTTCAGTGTCAGCCCTTTTGTTGCATTTTGTAAGAGCTTCCATTAATTTCAGTAGAAATCTGCATTTGGGGTGAAGGGTGACATAATCTTTAAAAAGGATCTTAATCCACTTAGCCTCTCTTGCAAAGCTCAGCATTTTCCCCTTGCCAGGAGCAGACTGCATTCCTAACCTTGATGTGTCACTTTCCAGTTGGCTTAATATTTGGGTGAGGATAAAAAGGAAATGTTTTTCAAAGATTAAAAGAATCCATGCTGCTAAGGTATGTGCATGTGTGATGTGCAAGTTAAAGGGGGGAAAAAGATGTGAGCATAATTGTGTTTGGATAGTTGGAAAAAAAATTAAATGACACAGATAACTACGAAATAACAGCAGATGATTATATGGAACAAGCACAGGACGAGGTAAATCCATTGGAAAGAGTGTAGATGGGGAATTACGAGGGAAGAGGAAATGGGACTGAAATGTTGTTTAATGTAAATTTAAGTGCAAGACAAAAATAGGACTCCCGTTAGTTTGACCTGTAAATGTCTTTTCCCAGAGGCTTGAGGACAAGCAGGAAAAATATGGTCTCTAGCCAGTAGTCTGTGTTCGGTTTTGGGGGAGTTTCAGCTCAGTCTCCAGTCACAAAACAAAAGAGTGCCACAATTAACACTAATTGGTACCTTCCTTGATGTTCTGGCCAGAGAGAATGGACCATCGTCCTCTGTCTCCCTGGAGGCAGTCACTCCAGGTCAAAGGAAGAGGCCTGTGAGGATGTCACATGGCTCACAGGACCTTTGTGCCAACTGAAATCTTGAATCAAACCAAATTCTCGCTGTGTGAGGGCTACCTGCTTTGTATGGGATCTCTTTCCTCGAGTGGCCGAATTTCTGAAAGGATTGAACACAGGCAGACATAACCTATGTGCACACAATGAGCCTTAAAGCCATTTGCTCAATTCTCTTTAATCAAAAACGTCTGCTCTCACATTTTCTTTTCTTTTTGGTGACCGAAGCGAAGCTTCATGTGCCTTCACGTGGGAGTTAAGTGGGTTAAGAGGCTGCTTTGTTTGTGGGAGCTCTCACGTGGAAAAACCTCGATGCAAAATACTGGAGCTTGGCAGAAAAGTGCCAATTAAAGACAGCAGTGCAGGAGCATATTGTCTGAGCTGAAATTGCTTGAATCTGGGGCTCTTACAACTGTCATATGCAAAGGAAAGAACAAGGACTTACTAAATTTAATGCTGATCTGAATTAGCTAGTGCTTTCCCTGCTTCAGATGTTTGTTCTTGCACAGTGTGGACAAGGAGTTTGTTCCCTCTCTCACAGGTGAGGGATACAGGAGCATTTGCTACAGTGGGACCAGGAACATTCAGAAGTTGGATGCTTGGGATTCACCTTGCGTTATTCGTCTCTCTGTCAGCAGCAGTCCAGCCTTCTTAGCACTGCACAAGTCTGTTCAGGTGATAAGCAAGACATGTTAAGTGCCATGAGATGGCAAGGGAGAGATGCAGCGCTACACCAGGTCCAGTGAATTTTTCTCCCTCTTAGCCATGCAAGTAGTGAAGTTAGGACTGCACATAAAGGAAACGTGACTTTCTAAGTTTGTGGAAGTGTGCTCAGTTCTAAGGCAGCAACGCGAGGACAACTAGGCTTTGATGCAGCTACATCTGGTGTCATGGGCAACTGTATCATCACACTTGTAATTAATAAATGAATACATTTCTCCTTGAAGCATTTGGCCCTCACATCTTGTGCAGACATTGTGCAAAAGGGCCCTGAAGAAAAAAGGAGCAGCAAGTTATTCAGGTACAGTCAGTGTTTCTACTGAAATAAAGCTTCCCTCCTAATCCATTTCTTTGATTCCCACTAGTTCTCTTTTATTGATGTGTTTTTGTTTGAAAGAGCAGTGTTGGGAAATGAAACTTAGCAGGGAATAGTGTAGTTTGCAGGGGGACTGATTAGAGATAGATGTGTTGCTTTGCTAGGAACAGTATCCTCTTGACAGACAGTTGTTCCTGCTTTTGTACACTGCTCCTAACTGTGCTGGAGACCCATGTTCAAGACAGGTAAGCAGATGCTTTAAAAATAAGAGTATGGTGAGTAGTACTTTCATTTAGGTACATTATATATAAAGGGTAATGCTGTTAAACCACTGGTAATGTAGTCCTTGTCAAGCACTTATTTGTGATGGTAGCAGCTCCTCCAGTTCCCTTAATTTAGAGTCCTTCCTGCATTTTGGGATGGATCATAGAATGCTTTAGGTTGGAAGAGACCTCAAAGATCATCCTGTTCAAACCCCCCGTCATAGGCAGGGACACCTCCCCCTAGAACAGGTCGCTCAAGGCCTCATCCAGCCTGGCCTTGAACACCTCCAGGGAGGGAGCAGCCAAAACCTCCCTGAGCAATCCACTCCAGTGTCTCACCACCCTCACTGTGACGAACTTCCTCCTAACATCCTGTTTAAATCTCCCCTCTGCCAGTTTAAACCCATTACCCCTCGTCCTGCCATTACAAGACATTGTGAATAGTCCCTCCCCAGACCTCCTGTAGGGCTACTATAAGGTCTCCTCGAAGCCTTCTCTTCTCCAGGCTGAAAAGCCCCAATGCTCTCAGCCTGTCCTCCTAGCAGAGGTGCTCCAGCCCTCTGATCATGGCCCTCCTCTGGACTCTCTCCAGCAGTTCCATGTCCTTCTTGTGCTGGCGGCTCCAGAACTGTACACTACTCCAGGTGGGGTCTAATGAGAGCAGAGTAAAGGGGGAGAATCCCCTCCTTTGCCCTGCTGGCCACGCTGTTTTTAATGCAGCCCAGGACACAGTTGCTGTCTGGGCTGCGTGTGCACACTGTCAGCTCATGTTGAGCTTCTCATCCACCCAGACCCCCAGGTCCTTTTCCTCAGAGCTGCTCTCCAGCCACTCACCACCCAGACTGTATTTGTGCTTGGGATTGCAGTGACCCAGGTGCAGGACCTTACACTTGGCCTTGTTGAATTTCATGAGGTTGGCCTGGGCCCACCTCTCCAGCCTGTCCAGATCTGTCTGGATGGCTCCCTGCCCTCTAGCAAGTCGATTGTGCCACACAGCTTGGTGTCATCTGCAAACTTGCTGAGGTTGCACTTGATTCCTCTGTCCATGTCACTGATAAAGATGTTAAACAGCACTGGTCCCAGCACTGACCCCTGAGGGATGCCACTTGTCACTGGTCTCCAGGTGGACATTCTGCTGTTGATCACCACACTCTGTGTGTGACTACCCAGCCAATTCCTTATCCCTAAAGGCTGATTTAAATAGGTTCATAACCTAACAAAAACTCTGGAGAAGCTGAAGTGTCTGTGCAGATTGGATTCCATCTAGAAATTTGGATCTGGTTGCCCTTGAGATATCTCAATGTACCTTTATGGTGAGTTTCCATTGAGGACTGTCAGAGGCAGTGGACATGTAGGTCTGTCATAGGTGATGCTACAGCTCATGTGGATCATGTTTCTGTGAAAGGTGATGGACTGTGCAATATAATCAAGATCCTCCTCTGAGCAGAATTAAAGAATACTGAGATGCTGGGAGGCTCTAAAAGCTTAAAAAATACTAAAAATCATCCATGAAAGGCCAGTGGAGAAAGCAGAATGAGGTGTGCAATATAGTATGTGGTGATACAGTGCACTACTATATGCAGTAGCAATTTAAGAAACCCAAAGGGTGAGAATCAGAACAGTGCATTCACTGCCCTTTTTTTTTTTTTTAAGTTTGAAGAAAACCTGCTGGTTACAATGTATTTTAGGCTTTTCCTAAT
The DNA here is from genome assembly GCA_013396835.1 of Psilopogon haemacephalus. Lineage (NCBI taxonomy): Eukaryota > Metazoa > Chordata > Aves > Piciformes > Megalaimidae > Psilopogon > Psilopogon haemacephalus. Next base: position 1,617,296 of record VWZI01009168.1, read on the forward strand.
GAAAATGAGGCTTACATGATCTGTCTGCTTATATTCAGCTGTCCGGCTAGCCCCCTCCTTGTTTCTTCTGAACACTGAAGGAGGAGGAAAGAATCTTAAGTTTCATGAGAAGTGGAAGGGAAAAATAATCCTTGCCAGCCTCAGGGAAAGGCGGAATGGTTATTTGGCATGGTGTGGTTTCTTTGGCAGTAGCCTGATAGTTGATCTGTACATGTGTATGGCCCTGGACTACTCACACCTCCTGCTGCCTGTGCCTCTAGACGAGAGTATCACAGGACACACAAAAGAATGTAGAGATGCTAGAGAGCAGGGTGAATCAGAGGGACAGGGGGCACAGGTGTGTAGGAAACCAGATATTGTTAATGCTTGGTACTCAGGGAGCAATTTGGTTATCCTAAAAGTAGAGGCATAAACTGTTCTAAAACTGCAAGGAGCCAAGGAAACACTCATACAATAACAGGAGGGAAAAAAAATGTTAGAACTGATTAAATGACAGGGAAATTTATCTCTCTGTAGGGACACTGCCTGTTTTATAATAACCTAAATGTTTTCTTCCATTTTTTATAGTAAAAATGTGAAGACCCATTTGGGGAAAGACTCTCTACAGTTTGTTAATTTCACACTGAGGAAGTTTTTTCTGTTTCATGGAGTTATGCCAGAAGTCTTGCAAATTATTTTCTGTGCAATTTTTATCTGGGGTGGAAGTTCTTAAAGAAACAAACCAAGTGCATTCCTTTATGAAACTTTAGACTGCCAGTGACCATAAAATCACCAGAAATAAGAATCTATCAAAACAAAGATAAACACCCAGCTATATCAGAAGGCAGTACTGAAAGATTTCTGAGGGAAATGCCTCTTTATGGTAACAATGAATAGAATGAATTAACAGCAAACATGTTATGCACAATTACTGATTTCTTACTGCAGCTACCTGAAACACTGATAATTCATATAACTTGGAACTATTTCAATTTATATCTCATTTTCTTGCTCAAAGTGCAATGTGATTGTGTTTCAGGAGCAGAACGAGATTGAGACCCTCCAAGACAATTTTGCATGGAGTTCTAACAGATTCAGGTGAAATGGAACAGGGATGAGCCTACCCTGTTGTCACCTGCTGTTAGGAGACTGCAGAACAAGAGGAAAGCAAATGACTGCAAGGAGTCCTGGTTGCAGAACTACCCAAGTAGTTCGGGGCTGTCTCTCCACTGAGTTACACACAGATAGTCATGTAGGGGCTGGAAAACCACAGCAAGTGAAGCAGAGCTGTTGTATCTCTACCTTGGGTAGTACTTAGCCATTTAGGACTCTCAGATTAGCTGCTGCCTGGGCGGTGAGAACCATGGTAATTTCTAAAGCTGGTTTGTAATCTTGGGCTCTCAGTTTACACAGAGCTGGCATCCTTTTAAGCACTAATACCCCCAGCTTTCTCTTGACATCTGTGCAGCCTGTTCCACTTTTTACATTCGACTTATGTTGATTCTTCTATGCAGAAGCAGCAGTTATGTGTTGGGAGAAAGAATTAGTTGCTTTTAAATCCAGCTTTTTAACTAAAACTGCACAAAGCCCGGCTTCCCTTAAGAGAGAATCATTAAAGGAGGGGGCTATACACTGACAGGCAGGTTCAGGCTTTCCACAGGCAGCACTCAGCCTCCGTCTCCTTACCCAGTATTGGGAATTCCTCTCGGAACATTGCAGCCCCTCACAGGCTCGCCTGCCAGCCAGGGGTGCTGTACCCGCTGAAGCCTCCATCGGAGGCGGATCCGCCGCGGCGCGGTGTGGAGCCTGTTCTGGCTGAAGCCGCTGCCTCCCAGCAAACCGCCGCCTGGCAGCCCTGTCAGCGCCAACGGCTCCCGCCGCGCGGACCGCGTCGCTATGACGACCAAACCCGCCCCTAACGGCCACGGCGGGCGAGGTGTGGAGGTGTCGCGCATGCGCACTGCGCACACTGACCTCACCGCTGTCCGGCTGAGAGGCTTCCCCCCATCTACCATAGAGAGTTGCTCAGGCGCATTCTCCCTAGCTTTCGCCCCTCACTCTATGGTACGTGCTAGAGCCGTATCTGGGTGCACCTCTGACGCATGCGTAGTGCCGGCCCGGGAGCCTTCTAGAGGCGCGGGGCGGTGACGCGCCGGCGTGGAGGGGGTGCAGGTGGCGCATGCGTGCTGGCTCCTATTCTTCCCGTGGCAGCGGGGCGGGCGCAGCCATGCAGCGCAGCGGGCGCCGCCGCCGGCACTGACCGCCGTCCGGCCNGGCGGCGGCGGGGGATGGGGAAAAGCGCGAGCAGGGGCTTTGTGTGGTGCCGCCGCTGGGTGACGGCAGGGAGAGCGGCCGTGAGGGGGCGGGGCGGGCACCGCTGGGGCCGTCCCGCTGGCGGCACCGGGGCGGGAGAGTGCAGTCTTAGGTTTTCCAGCGGTATGGTCTGTTGGAGAGGAGGACGGGGACGGTTTGGCGGCGTAACGGCTGCTGCGGGAGTTGGGGCTGCAGGGGCCTAACGGCTGGTGTGGAGGCGCCCCGCGGCGTCCCCGCCCCTGGGGGCCAGCGCGTCGGGCAGCCCGCGGGCGCTTCGAGGGTCCATGAGGCGCGGGAGCCACTGATCCTGCTTCCCCTCGGGCGTAACAGTGGAGCCGGCTGCTCTGCGGTTACAGCTTGGGGCTGTGCCGCCCGCGGGGAGCGGAGCTACCGAGTACCGGCCGTACGGGTGCGGGAGACGCGGCTGTTGCAGGGCAGAGGCCGCTTGCGAGGTTCTCCGCTGGCGCAAGCGCTGGTTTGTACGGGGCGATGAATTGCAGGCGTGTTGCGTTCACTTAGTAGAGCCGGACTGCGATAACGCCTCGAGGCTGCTGTATTATTAAAGCCATCTTGCGATTTGGGTGGATTCCGGTCCCGCATTTGGCCCTTTGTGCACGTGTCATGCTTAATTTATTTCTATCAAAATTTGTAGGGTGGATGAGGGCTGGAGGCTTGTGCCTGGGCAGAGGTGGATTGATCATTACAGAAATTCTGCAAAAAAAAAAAAAAAATCTTCGGAAAGATTCTAGATCAGAGCGAAGAAAATGTGGTTGTGGGTGTGTTTATATAGGCCTGTGTGGGCTGTATTAAAAGTATTTTCAATGCATGTGTCTTCAGGTGTCTGTAAGGAAGGGAAAACCTGCTTATTTCCCTACCCTTCTTGCACACCCTCTGGAGAAGGAAGTGGGAAACTGAGGCAGGGTGGCAAGCTCCAGGTTGCATGGGAAACCTTTGATGGGGTAAAACAGAGACTTCAGAGGTGTGAGGGTTGTTCTGACCAGTAGATACCTCTGTCGCTTGCAGACTCATTTCACAAGTCAGTATTTAGTAAAGGGAGCACTGGTTAAGCAAAGAGGCATGTTCCAGGACAGATATGGCCTCTGTGCCAGTGCCTCTGCTAGCATCTTGGGCAAATATGTTGGAGGCTGTTTTGCTGCTGAGTAGTGCAGACTGTTTCTCTGCATCTCTGTTGTGTGGTCCTTTTGATGACACGTGGGTGCTTTGAAGACAAACCGAAGTATCGTCTCTTGATACCTGCTATTACAGATACACCATTTAGATCAGTCGTTCTCGAATTGGATCTTACAGAGTCATTACAACTGCAAGTATTTGCTGCTGTGTGGTATTCTGGACTGAATTTAAACGAGGTTTGCGACTGGGTGTGTTTGAGAACGTCCAATAGTGGTGAGCTTTTGCTAGAACAAAGGACTACACCAAGTGCAGGATGGAACTGCAGTAGTGTCATCTCTTCCTTATCGTGGCTTACTGTGTGGAACAAGCCTTTGTGCTGCAGTCCCAGGCTCAGCAAAGTCTGGCTTTTACTTATTTTCTCTGTTGAACCCTGTCATTGGGACTGAAGCCTGGAAGTTATGAGAGGGATGGGCTAACAACTCATGGTGTCTCCACGGGTGATCCTCTATTTCATAGTTACACTTGTTTTATTTTACTGAAAAATTGCTGCCAAGATAAATTGACTTTTTTTTTTTTTCTCACACTGATGTCTGCAAAATTCTTTTAAAGTCCTTGGAACTGATCAGACAACTTCAAAAGTTTCCGTTCCAAGAAAAGAGACTTCATAAAGTTAAAAAATTTGGTCTTGCTTTACTGATAACATACAGTACTAAAAGTGAGACAGCTGCATGTTTGTGAGATGGAGATGTTTCTCTAGTTCCTGTGACATTCCCCAGAGGGACAGTTGCAGTCAATGAGGTACTTCTCCAGTCACCTTTGAAGTTCAGTAGGAATCTTAAGTCTGAGTTGCAGTCTGTGCTACAAAAAGCAGATATTGAAACATCAAAACTCAACTTCAAAATTATTTATACTTTGCTCTGTATGTTGTTAATTTTTTTCCTATTTGTGAGACAGTTTGGTCGAGGCTGTTGGTTGTTAGATGATGAGGTGACAGGAAGACTGGCCACTTCTAAAATGGTCTTATAATATGAGGACCTAGATCTTGTCCTCAACAACTTTTTGTTAGAGGCAGATTGTGGTGTGTTCTAGGAAGTTTTAAAGAGACTGGACATGAAATGCTCAGGTGGACAAAGTAATGAACTCCCCTGCATGTACCTCTCCCTTTCAACATACATGCAGATTTTTGTGAGTAGTGTGGCTTTGAAGCTTGCGGACTGCCATTAGGAGCACCCTTCTGGCCTGGGATGACTTTGGATTCAGGCTCATGTGTCATACTGAGTCTGTCATTATTTCTGCCCTTGCCCTAGACTAGGGTTGGAAATCTGGTTGGTGTGCCCCTGGATCAGGTTCACTGTTGTTAACACCTCCTAGTTTGGTAGCTGTAGCCGAATCTTTCTCCTGGATTCTGATAGTGCCACTGTACCTTCAAACAGCTTGCCAGTGCATTTAAAAATACTGGCAAGTATGTAAAGTTCTCTCAGCCAAGTGAACAAAATAAGACTGGTTTTTGTCTATTAATTTTTTTCAGACTGGGACTTCAGTTTATTGTAAGCAGTCACTGTGAAGGAAGGGGTCCGCTTCTGCCTTTGATGAAGGGTTGGTATTTGCAGCAGTGAGATGCAGAGCAGCCTTAGCTTTACTGCACTATTTAATTGTGTATGCCTCATGTAGCTCTTTGCTTCTTTTTCTTCAATCTATACAGTGTTCAAGTCTGCATTGTGCATTTCTTCAGAGCTCACTCAGTGTTTTGGGTACTGTGTATTGAACCAAATTGTTACCGACCCTCAAAGCTGTCTGAAAGCATGTTGTGAGCTAGTTCAGAGCTTTGTGTGGTGGGATGCTGGACAGCCAAATGTTCACAAGTTCCTTGGCATTCTCTGCTGGACTGGTATCTTGTTCTGTCATAAACATGAGAAATCTTTCTTCTGTCTTTGGCAACTCTAGAACTCCTGTGCAAAAAAATCCAAACCAAAACCCCTGCTCTGCCAAACAAGGACAAACCCCGCAAACAAAAACGTCAAAATACAAATAAATAATAAAAAAAAAAAGAACAGCTCACCCCACATTCAAATAAAATTGATAGAGTTGTAACTGTTCAACTTACAGGAGGGCAGCAATTGGGTTTTGTGGTCTGAGAAGATGCAAGTGCTCTCCAAGGGATTTGATCTCAGTTCATGGTGAGTCCTTGAGTTCATTTGGCTTCCTGTTCTGTCACCAATCAAATCTCTATATGTTTGGCTCCTTGAGGAGGAATAAGTCCATTCTGTATTCAGAAAGAGTATGCCAAGTAGGAGCGGTGAGATTAGTTGTTAGAAAAGTGTCATCATCATTGATTTATTGGAAGTGAGTGGGCAGATTTAAAAATCTGTACTTTATTTCCCCCACCAGCAAAACAACAGGCTAAACAGCCTAAGCAGGCCAGTCCCTGGTGCAGTGTTTGTGCTTCAGGTTTAAGCTGGGCCCCTTTTCTTTAGACTTTGCATATAGATGCTCTAGATTCCAAGATACTTCAGAAAGCCGAATTGAACCAACAGTGGTTTGCTGAGACAAGGATCTGACCAAACTGCACTTGGATTCTGACCTGTGTTTCAAAGTGCTGAGCAGAAGGCAGGAAGGGGTCACAGGTATGTCTCTGCTTGTTACATTGCAGGTGGTTTCTTATCCCAACAATCTCTTTACTGCCACTAGAGTTGAGGTCAGTTTAAAACCCCTTTGCCTTCTCCCCCTGTGCTCTCTCCACCCACTTTTAATAAATTTTAAGTGTAGTGGTGACTTCTTGCAGTTTCTCACTGCTTGCATTGGGGCATGTCTTTGACCGTTCACTTCCATGCAGTTGGTAAATACCAGGCTGAATAGAATCTGCTTGTGCCTGAGTGTAAAAGGTAGCCCTCCTTCCCTACTCTGGAATTGAACTGGTCCTAGGTCTTGGATTCTGCTGGACATTGTCAGCATTTGGAATCCAGCTGCAGCTGAGAATTGTTTTGCCCTTGGCCAACACTTTCCACAAGGGTTTTCAACCCTGAAGAACAAGAGTAGGCAAACAGCCCTAGTTTGTCATGCAGACAAACTTGTGCTTGGAGTCACAGAGGGAGAGATGGACATAAGCTGAGAGTATGAGGAGAGGGTAAGAAAATAAACCTTTTCCAAGACTCTTGACGTAACGGATTGCTGCTGTTGTTGCCAGTCTGTTACAGGCCCTTAGAGGTTCCTGTATTAGTTTGGGGTACCTGATTGGTTGTCCTATCAGCAGCATCTCAATACGACTTTTCAGAAGCACACAAAGAAGTCAGTATATTAGAATTAGAGGTGCTTTTGTCTACCTGCTTTTTACCTGTTTGCTTACCTGCCTGAGGTTCTGTGAGTGAATTAATTGTAGAGTGTTTGGAGTGTTTTTTCCCTTCTTTACTCCTACACCACCCACATTTTGTTAAGATTCTCTAAAATACATGTGTACATTTTGAGAAATGTAGGATGCAGAAGGAAGAAATCTTGCTTACTTGGACAGAATGTCCCAAGAGGGCTTGTATCAAAGTGGTATGTTTTGTGTATCATTTTTTCCGTTCTAATATGTCATTTTACTATTAGCACTCATCTCTCCAGTACTTCTTAAGAGAGTAGTTCTGCCTTGTACTTTTACACAAAAACATACCTGCTGCTTCTGTGCCACGTAAATTTGGGATACCAAGGTCCTGGAGGATTTGTTTAGTATGGAGTTTATATCAAACCCATTCATCTTTTAAAAACGACATTATTCTGATCTTGTGTCATCATGTAGTGGTATGATTTTGTTGTTTTTCTAAAGGTGTTACCTTGCCCTCAGTTCCCACTGCCACTAATTTGCTTTGCAGTAGCTCTGGGAAAGGCACTGAATTTCTATCCTATTCCTGTCTGTAAAACAGAGGGTTCTTGGTATTCTTCCACCTTTTTCTTCAACTGATGTACATCAGAAGATACTTTTCATCTTCAGGACCAGCTAAAGTAGTGGTTGTGGCCTAAGGGACTTTAATCTATTGCAATACAAGTAGAAGTCACTTGACCTAGTAGTGTGGTGAGTGATGGCTACCCTGCTCTAATTGTCAGTAGTGTTCTGCTTCCAAACCTTACGAAGCATTTTACCCACACGAGGCTGCAAGTGGTAGTCTCTTCCTTCCCCGGTTTCCTGGTGATGCAATATTGCTACTGGGTTGTGGAGCAGTGGGTTAGGATGTGACTTGGGAAAGCTCTGTCCTGCACTCGTTGTTGCAGTAGGAAGGGGGCTAGATGCCAATTTTGCTCTTCTGGGATGCATTACCACAGCCTGTCAGGGGACCTTTGTGTCCTGGGCTATGACAGCTTGCAGGGGAGAGCTGGAAGTGATAGAAAGGCAGTACTGTATGGTTTGTTGGCCAAGGTCCCCAGATGTCAGAACTGGAGTCCGCAGACCCTCAGGTAAGGTTAGATCTCCAGAACGAGGGAGAGAAAGGGTATCGTTGTACACACAATCTCGCAGCTTAGGTACTATTCACAGAGTGAAAAATGTAATGAGGATGTATTTTTGTGGAATCTTCCTTCTCTGTGCTCCAGCAAGCCCCTAATGAGTTGCTTGTAGCGTGATACTGTTAGCCACGAACTAAGATGGAGTCGCACAGAGCAGCTTCTAACATAGGATTTTGATTTGCGTTGGCACTCAGGAGACCTTGAAAGCTAATTCTAGACTCGTCCTTGGTCTCAAAGTTAAAACCAAACTAATTTCAGAGAGGGGTTGTATTAGGAAAACAAAGGATGCTAAAACTCATCTAATTTCCTACCCTAATCTTGAAAGGTTACTTCCATTCTACAAAGTGGTTCCATTAGTTTAGGGTATTGGGGTCACATTGAGGTGACCTGCAGGCTGCAGCTTCATTACTGCCAAGATTTTTAAAAATATTTGATGCCTTTAAATCAGTAGCTTTGTATGAAGTGTTCAGTTACTGAGGCAGCAATGCCGACCTTAAGCAGAGGTATAAGCGTTTCTGTTATCTGAAGCTTATCTTGCATCTTACCCAGGGTAGAGTAATGCAACTTTCACAGCTAGCATCTGTCCTAGAAGGATTGTGTAAGGGGCTAGGAGGCCTTAAGATGGTTTAAACCATGGAAGTCTTTTAGCAGTCTTCATTCTGGAAATCTGCCTCAGTTTTCTTCATGGCAGTGAAGTTGTGCCCTGATGCACATCAGTTGTCATCTGTACTTTAAACTTGAGCTCCTTAACAAACTCCAAGCAAGTCTGAAGAACAGCTAATAGTTGGCAGGCTCACAGCAAGCCTTCACCCAGATGTGGCTCTTGTGAAGGTGAACTGCTCACAGCAGTAAGTTTTGCAAATGCTTCCTTTAGTGTGCCAGGTGCTGTGGGAAGAGGAAGAAACCCTCCTTCATGCTTCAAGCAAGGAAGCTGCGTCCAGATGGGCAGTGTTTAGCTTAACAGCAAGGCAGTGTGGCACAAGGGATAGAGGTGTGGTGGCTACTCTGATGACAGTTACAGTTACTGTATAGGGGGTGTGGATGGAGCCTCTGCATGGGCTGTCCTGCCAACTAATTAGAAAAGCATGAGTTGTCAGGCTGGAAATCTAAGATAACCATCTTTGGATTAGGGGTAGGCTCCACTACAAGGCAGCACTAATTACTGATTTAAAACAATCACAGTGATTGTGCAATGTCAGACACTAAGGAAACATTATTACCTACTTATGGAGGCAAGTGAAGAAGGGGGAGAGCCCATCTGTCAGTTGCTGGGTTGGTGTCTCCTGCAAAACTGCCTTTGGCTCCAGAAAAAAAGTTAACTTTATTCTTCAAGTAGGACACTTGCTACTTCGTTGTCTCAGAGGGTTTGAAACAGCAGAGTATTTTGAGGTTAGAAACTGTCAGTACTGCTTGTTTTGTCCACTGCTACTTGCACGTGGAGGGAAGAGTAGGGTCGATTGAGTGAATGTTGTACTTTGTGAAGGTTTGATATCAAATGCCCTCTGAGCAGGGGATAGCTGTACTGGCTGAAGCAAAAATAGAGAAGAACAAAGGGATAGAGGGCTGCAAGTTTCTACCCTTACTGCAGACTTGGAGCTTGGTGCTGCCTCGCTGATGAGATCTCCATTTAGTCTTTGCAGTATGTCATTTCTAGGTGCTGTTCTAACTGCTCTGAACTTCTTGCCCAAGGGGGCTTGGCTGATATAACCCATAGTTAAGTATTTACACTGCCCGCCTTCCAGTAGTGAACTGCTGCAGCTTTGACACCTGGTAGCTTTTATAGTTGAAAAGTTGCTGCATTTGGCAAGGGTGGAGATCTCCTGAAGGAAGAGAGGAGCTCTTTGTTGTGGAAAGTCAAGGTTCAAGTAAATGTCTGTCTAGTATATCTTAAACTAATTTAAAGCTGAAGTTTGTATGCAGTTGGGTCCTGAGGCCTGTGAAGAAGGAGGCTTGTTGTTACAAATGTTGCTGTGTTATTTCTACAACTGCTAGGCTGCAGCTAACCACATACAAAAAAAAAACACCCCAGAGACCCCAAAGAAGTGTTGTCATGTTTACAACTTTAATCTTGCTGGCTTGAAGAAGGTACAGAGATGTCTTCAGGCAGGTGACTAGGAGGGCCTGGTTATTAGAGGCACCAGCTCTTGCCTGCAGTGATTGTGACTAGCAGAAATACTTTGTCCCTCCGCAAGCCTGTCTTGAGTGAGCAGTTGACTGGGGAGGTTGTGGACTGCACTGATTTGTTGGCAAAAGGTGATGATGGTGAGACATGACAAAGATGATAATCTGGTGATGAGTAAAAGACAGTGAGACATAATTTTCAAAGTCAAATATCTATGCTGGGAGAACTCCCAAGTATAGACAAGCCCCCAGGGGAGTAGCATTGTGTTCTTTATGTGCTTTGTGTTTCCTTCCTTCCTTGTTGCAAGAGAAAGATCTAAAATTTCCTGTAAAGTTACCTTAAGGTTAAGCCTTACTTGAGAAATGTAGTTTCACTTAGTCCAGGGTGAGTGGGGTTCTCCTATGAACTCATAAGTCCTCATAAGGTACTCATAAGCAAATTAACTTTATTGCTGCCCTAGCATCTTAAGTAACAACTGTTTCCTTATTTCCGTTTGGATTGACTTGTTCAACATGCTGAGCCAGTTGCTGTGCCCTGAATTGTACCAGCTTTCATGATGTTATGGTGGCAGTATCTAGGATGGGTAACTTTGTACCATTTAGTTTTTATCAGCTTTCTCCTACAATTAATAATTTCAAGCTCCAGACTGGCATTGAACTTAAGCCTCTCTAGTGGCTTTTTTTTGCTGCATAGCATTTAATGGGAAATTTGACTAAGTGTTTAGTTTTGATGTCTTATTAGTGAGAGAACTTTATTTTTGCAGTGACAGAGGTGGTGGTGAGGATAGTGTTGGTTTGTTGTGAAGGAAGGAGACAATTTTGTGTTTCAGTTATTTTATTGTAAACAAGAAAATCTGCCAAAAACATGTTGATGTCAGATGTAGGCTAACCTGTCTCCTTGAATGCAAGCCTAGTAGGGAGGATTGGAGAAAACTTTTCCTTTACAGCCTATGTTTGCAGTTCTTTTCAAAACCTCCAAAGACAGGAGGTGTGCCACTGAGTTGTTAGTTTTGACTTCTGTATGACTACATCTGTAGGAAGAGGTTGGACTCAAAATACTAGTCCTAAGATTGGCTTCTGGCATCAGCTGCTCAAAACCCATGATGTGTAAATTCTGCAGGAACAGAAGTGGACTGCTGGGGTTGAGACTATGGCTTTTTGTTTTCCAGAGTTTGTGGGGAGCATCTGCAGTTGATTTCAAACTTGATGGGATGTAGCAGCCATAAAGCTTTTCTGCCTAGGAGCTTTGTATTTTGTTAGCTTGGGTCTTGTTTGTTTTCAGATGGTGGGTTTTTTTTTCCCCCCTACTTCCTCCTGTGAGGAAGAAGGGAGGAGTCAACAGACTTCCTAAGATGTGGAAAAGCTGTTTTCTTTTAGAAATTTTTTTAGTCTAGGAGTGCAACTTAAACACCTGTTAGCTAGCAGATGCAAGCCAGCTTGAGAGTTTCCTCTTGGCTTGCTGATTTCCCCAGGATTGAAAGATGTTGCTAGCTCTTCTCTCCTGTATGCATTTGATGATGGTGTCATGATATATGGTGGATATTCTTTAGGCTACAATTCTCAAACGATGATACATATCTATAGTGCATCGTAGTTTTTGTTCTATGCCTTCCTTCACGTGTTTAAAAAATGAGGAACTTGGAGACAAATTTGTTTATATTGGTTTGCTTAAAAAGTTGTTTCTGCTATTGTAGGTAGAGTCTTACAAACCCTTAAATGAAAACCACGTAGAAGGAAAACTTGAAACTTTGAATATTCTTTTCTCATGGCAGTATGGCCAGCTAAAGGTTTCATGGATGTGTTGGGACTTGTTTATGTGTGAAGTTAATTAAAAATGTCTATCTGTGGTAAGTAACAGTCATTCACACCCTCCTGTAATCTGAATTTTCAAGTTTAAAGCAAGTTCCACATTTCCATTTTAAAAGCAATTAGGGGACTTTAACTGTGTTCTGTCCCATTCTCAACATCTGTGCAGCTTCTTAAGTCGAGAAACTAACCACAAAGCTAACTTGATGGGTTTTAGCTAGAATATGGTAACTTGGAAATACTGTTTGCCTGTTCCTTTTCCAATTGCTCTCTGCTAGTGAGGTATCCAGTGAATTGCTGCTCTACTGTGTGAAGACCCTTTTGTTAGATACTTGGACTTCTATGTGTAATAGTGTCTTGCATAACTGGAGTGCCTGTGGAAAAGAGCAAGACCAGCCCATGCTAGAAGAAGGCAGAACAAAGAGACTTGGAAGAAAACTGCTACACTTTCACAATTGTTTTCTCCTGGACTGCCGTGGGTAGCTAGGAGTTGGAAAGATCGGAGCACTGCTTCCAGAGTTGATGCTAAACTGAAGCAGGTCAGAAACAACTTCAGCAATAAGAAAAGGCATGGCTTTCTTCTGGCTTGGAACCTATGTTGTATTTTAGAAAGGAAAAGTATTGATTAGGTCATTGTTGACATTTTAAAAACTTGACATTAAGTCACGTTTGAAGTGAAATGGTGAGAGTTTGAACCATGCAAAGAACATAGACTGAGTTGGGGTGGTGGTCACAAGCAGTAAGCTGTTGTGGCACGGAATTGAAGCTCTAGGTGCTGTGTGTGCAGTTGTGGCTAATGCTTCCTTTCTGCTCTGAGGGTAAGATTTTACTGGTAAGGAGGGATTTTGGGCTACAGGCACAAACAGTCTCTTCTGGCTGATGGTAGGATTTGCCAGGCAGTTGGAGTGAGTCCCTGACGGTACGGAACCTGTTTTGATTGTTGTCAGCCAGTGGGGATTTGACGGCCTGAGACAGAGGGACTTGCTCTCAGGTAACTGCTGCCTGATGAATAAGCAGTGCAGTCAGTGTGGGTGGCTGAGACATCTGGCAACAGTTGTAAGGTTAGGGAAGCTCAAGACGGGCCTCTGCGCTGCATCTAGATGCTGTGCTTAGTATGGGTAAGATGTGGCACTTTGCAAGTCTGCCCAGGGAGGATGAAGATGAGAGATAATGAATCATACAATATTTTGAGTTGGAAGGGACAATAAATATCATCTAGTTCCCACTGCTTACTAAACTAAGTTGCTCAAGGCCTTTTCCAGCCTGACTTTGAAGATTTCCAGGGTTGACACCTTCGTAGCTTCTCTGGACAACCCAGTGCCTAGCACTCTCATGGTGAAGAATTTCTTCCTAATATCTAATCAAAATGTAGTTTCTTCCAGTTTGAAGCTGTTGTTCCTCACTCTGCCACTATGTGCCTTGCTTAAAAAGTCCCTCTACAACTGTCATGTAGGCTTCCTTTAAATACTGGAAGACTGCTGCAAGGTCTCTCTGGAGCTTTCTCTTCTTTGGAAAGGCTGAAATAGTTTGCTCTGTGAGGTGTGCTTTTGTTTCCAGACTGGAATTCTTGTGTGCATCTTGTCTGCTGTCAGATCCACTTTGTTTTATTAAGACTTTTATGAAGGTCTTATTTGCTGAACCAGAAGGTATTTATATTTGCTTCTCCAGTGCTTCCAATTAGTGAACTTGTGCCTCCAGCTTCCTTCCAGTTGTTTGTTCAACCAGGTGTCTACTCCACAGCCTCTTCCCTTGTTCTGAGCTTGACCTGCTTTCCTCATGCTGGCGGAAAAGTAGGGCAGATTTCTAGCTTTGGGTATTATTAGACAGGAAACAAAAAGACACACTGGATTTGTATCACCCACCTCCTAAAAGAGATGACCTGTGATGAGGAAGGGCTTCAGGAAGCAGTATGGTGATGCTGGGAGCCCTGGTCTATGGGAGGGACAGAGGATGGTGCTGGGGTCCATTCTGTGGCTGCCTGGAAAGATTTGTTAGCAGATAGAAGAAAGGAAGAAGCTGCTGAAGTCTTTGGGCAGCAGAGTTTCTAGGGTTGAGGAACACAGCCAAACAGCAAACATGTAATTGTGGGTTGTTCTTGTTTCGGTTTTTTTTTTTCACTTAAGCCAAAAATTTGCTTCAGAGATGATGCTGTGCCTCTAAGTGTCAGCAAACTTTGGTCTTGGTTTTCAGAGCATCACAGGCAAAGCTGGTTTGAACTGCCTTTAGTCTGCACTAGTACTGTTTAGTGTAGTTAGGATGTAACAGAATTCAGTGTGGAAATGGCTTAGGCACCTAGTTCTTGAAAACTGCTCATTTTACATTCCTGGAGCCTGGTGTTAGTGTGGTATCTTGCTGGCAAGCTGATGGCATTGATTGCTGAATACCAACAGTCAAACAGCATTCAGACCTCTTCCTGCTTTCACTGATTAAAGCAGATGCATTTTCCTGGTTGACCTGCTTGAGGACTTTGTCCCCACATTTGTGGGTAGATGGTGATGGTGGTAACTGCAATAATGCTGGTTACTAATCAGCTGTTACTTAGGTGCCAGATTTACTTCCAGGGAGCTGCTGGGTAGCCGCCGTTGTAAAGAATAACCAGAGGTTTTTGTCCTGACCTACCTGGTCTTGGTCTTATTCCTTAAAATAGAACAATGCTGCTCGTATCCAGCTTATCACAGCTTTGCAGCTGTGTATGAATAACCTATTTTGTGACATGCTTTCGGTCTTTTTTTTGCTCCAGTCATAATTTAACCTATAACGCTGTTCTTTTTCATTTCTTTCAGAATGGACTGCTGAATTGGGAATTATTGCAGACTCAACAGTACAGCACTGCTCGTTGCTTCATCTATTACTAGTTATTTAAATTGGACTTTTAATATCCTGCCAGCTGCTGTTCACACACACATGGTGCATTGTTGCCATTCTCAGAATTGCATCTTTGAAACCCAGACCCTCAGTAACCTTCATCGAACAAAAAGGCAACCTCCTGCATACGTTCATAGAGGGATTTTTTTGACCTACTGCCCTCTAGCTTTCTCCTTGGTGCTGTATTTTTAAGACAATATGGAGCCCAGTATGGAGTACTGCTTAGCGCAGGTGCTGCAGAAAGACGTTGGAAAGAGACTTCAGGTTGGCCAGGAATTGATAGATTACTTCTCAGATAAACAGAAGTCAGCTGATCTTGAACATGATCAGACCATGCTAGATAAAATGGTTGATGGACTGGCCACTTCCTGGGTAAATTCCAGCAATTATAAGGTAAGTCTTTTCAGATGGAATATTATTGCAGTCAGAAGTTTTGGTGTCAAGTGCTATTTGATTTACATGGAAGTTGTATAGTAGACTTTCTAATGTACTGCTCCCTAAGCTGATGATGCTGAATCAACTGTTCTTATCCTGTTTCTTCATAGCTGATACATGATATTGAAGACTCAAGGCCGTAATAATTCTCTAACTGAGGTTTTAATAAATGGGTTTACACTTATTCTTCATTCTTTGTGATATCCTGCTTTCTTTGTGTACCCCATTGACTGGTGGCATGCTTGATCATTGCAGTATTTAGCAATGTTGATTATTTCCTGCCCTATTAAAAAGGTTTATAAAGCTGTAAAGCCCTTCCTGAGCTCAGGAAAGGGTGTGTATATATGTACGTTCTGTTGAATTTGACAGTGTTGTAATGAGTTGGTAGGTGATAGAACTCTACTGCCTTGTTACCTGTGTCATGTTGCTTCATCTCCTTACGGGTTTCAGTGATGAGGTCTTGCCACTTATATATTGTGGGAGTGGGAAGGATTCTCAATTCTGGCTTGGAAAACTCCTGTTTTGGTCCCTTCTAATAGGATACTTAAGATGTTACATATTATGTGAGCCTTTTTTCCCCTCCTGATTAAATCTGGAAAAGTCTAAGATTTCAATTTCTTATAGAGTGGAGCCTGAAGATCATTAACTGAGAGTTGTACTGGAGTTTTTTCCTGTAGAAGTGAAGGAGAGACTTCCCTAGCTGTATAGGTTGCAAGTGCTCTGGAGCTCAACAAACTCAGATTAATTGAAACTGTATTTTACCTTGGATTGAGAATTGATTATGAGATTGTAATGTGTTGGTCAATGTGTTCTGCACAGCTGCTTTTTCTTTCTTTTTTTCATCAACAAGCATCTGTGGTAGAAACTGCTTGATGTGTAAGAGCAAAAAAACCCTGCAAACCCAACAAACCACGAAACCCAATACAGCCTCAATACAGGATCCATTCTGGTGGAGCAAATGAAATCTTAGTTTGCTGTTGTGAATAAGCAGTACATGTATAGTGTCCTGAGGGTGTTCCATGTTCTTATCCCCTCTATTCTTGCTAACTTTCTTTTACAGACTTCATGAGTCTCAGTGGGAAGGTATCGAAGTGCAGTAAATGTGGAGTTGTTGCAAAGTGTGCTGTTTGCTTGGGTTTGATGAAGTGCTATGGATTGCAGAGCTGTGCAGTGCTTTGCAATTCCAGCATCACACTTAGTTTGCAGAATTTCTTTTAGGATATCTTATTCTCTGTCCTCCATCTCACTTCCCAGTCTTTTGTGGCATTCATTCTCCAGTAACAAACTGGTGGCACTTTTGTGCTGCAGTGATTCTGTTCCAGAACTCATGCTGCTGAACTGGCTGTTCATTAATGTGCATATTCTAAAGATAGCACTTGCTGGGTTTAATAAGTTCTAGTAAGCATAACTGAGACATGTCTCGGATGTCTGGAGTGTGTTTTCTTAAAGAATGAGTATAATGGAGGGTGTGAAACCTTGGAGTGAGGCAAGCTGACTGTGGAGGTAATATCCAGCCAAGGCTTAGTGCATCATCATATGCTTGTCTTTTTTGTTTTAATGCTTGGATCTGCATTATTGCTGGTGTTCTTCTTGACTGCTTGTGGAGTAGGGTTTTGGAAGCTTGTGTCTTTCTGGTAGGAGGTAGAACAGGGTAGCTGGTGTCATCTGATCCAGTTCATGGATTAGTGTAACAATCCCGAGAGTGAAAGGCCAAGCATCACTAGAATAGAATAGCCATCTGGAAAGCTAAACTGCAGTTGTTTGGTCATGATTGAAGAAACCATTATATCAGCAGGCTGTTTCTCGGCTCTCCTTGCTCTGATTGGAGAAATACCAACCTAAGATGAAGATGGTCTGTATGATGTGGAACTTCCTAAGCGTAAGTGATAAATTGTCTGCTCTCAGAATTAGGCTAGATTTGGGTAATAGACCCATTATCTTGGGAGAGTGTCCAGTTGATTCATGGCTCCTGCCTGTCTAGAACTCTTTCAGCTAAGCACTTGTTATCACTGGGGAAACATCAGTGAACCAAAGAGGAGTGACATTGCTGAGGCAATCTATTTAAGTTCAGATTAAAAGGAACCTCTGTTGATGATGGAGTTGCTATGCCTTTGCAAGCTGTGTCCCTTATTGGCATACAAGTCTGAGTTAAGCAAGTCATGACCATCATTGCCAACTTTAAGCTTTGGTGACCTTTTTTTTTTTTTTTTTTTTTTTTTTTTTTTNTTTTTTGTACATTTGTTTCAATTTTAACCTGATGATATTTTGTGAAGTCCTTGAGCTCAGCACCGGGACTGGAGACAACACATTTTCTCTTTGCATCGATGAAGAGAAAAAAAAGAGGAGAAAAAAAAAAAAAAAAAGG
>VWZI01009168.1:1634801-1815467 GCA_013396835.1 Psilopogon haemacephalus
AAAAACATTTTTTCTTTGCACAGATAAAGAGAAAAAAAAAAGGAGAAAAAAAAAAAAAAAAAGGCAATGATGTACAGGATGGAGATTTTTCTCTTGGTGCAGAGAGATCTAGCACACTTCTGGTAAGACTCAGCACTCTGAAACTCTTCTAACAAATGGCCTTGTGACATTGTCACTGGTCCTGCTTTGTAACAGACAGCTGCTGTAGGTGCAGAAGGCACTCAGTTCAGGATGCTTTTCAAGTCAGGGAAACATCAGGGTTGTTACATGAAGCAAGACCACAGAGGCCCAGTGTGAGGCCTTTTGCGTATCTGTCCTTGCCAGGAGTGTGCTTGAACTGCACTCAACAGGCATTGCTTGGCCTGTGTTTTCCCAGCTTTGCCTATAGGTAGGTAGAAGACAGAGGAGTGGTGCAGTGATAAGATGAATTTTCTTATTCTTTGGAGCTCAGCTACCTGGGGCAGGCAGCTTGTGTGTGCATAGGCCCCAACAGTTGGGTTGGGCCAGGGAAGGTCTTGCAGGATGCTGCAGACCAAAGATGAATTCTGCCTTGGTTCTGTTTCAGGATAGGGGGTCTACTTGACACCATTTCTTCCCCCACTAAGTAAGAAAGGAAATTATTTTGTAGAGCCTTCCCCAAACAATGACTAAGGCCTGCGCTGAGCTGTGTCTTGAGACGTGACAAAATAACGCATCGGTGTCAGGGACTTCAGCATGTTCTCTCAGCTTCACAAAACTATAGCAAGAGAGCTGAAATCTCCAGTAGTTCACTCGTAATCAATCTCATGTTGAGGTGCTTGTGGCAGTGCTTAATAATGCTGCTGTGAAGTACTGAGGAGATCTTGGCTTGTGTGTGCCCAAGGTGCTTTTCTCAGTACAGACTATGATGTGCTGTTGATTCTTCATTTTGAGGTGTAACATAAAGGAATATATCCAGCTTAGTATTTCTAGAGGTGAGCTGAGTGTCGGGCAGTGACCACCACCTCTTGCCTGCTTTTCCTCAACAGGTGTATGTTGTTCCATTGCACACATCTAGCAGTAGGGATGAGATCTCTTCCCTGTGATGTATGTGTGCTGTGCTGTTGAGGTTTATGCTGAAAGTAGCCCTTGGCATTGCTAGTTTATTTTTGGTTAGTAAAACCCAAGTGTGAACTCAGCTTAGATACTTCATGGTTCAAAGTCTTCAAGCAGATCAGGCTTCATCAAATTTGACAGGTTCTATTATGTGTTTCATATTGCAGAGTGGTAGGAGAGGAGAGTTTGAAGTGAAACTGGGTGGGAGTTGGCAGTAAGAAACTAGATAAAATATGTTGGGATTTTTTCATTAGCTTTGGCTAATTGTATTGTGCCGTGCTACTCTCGCTGCACAGGCGAGGCTTGCCAAGGAGTGCATCCCATTCTTTGCCCCATTGTGCCTTGATCTGTGTGAGGCTCTGTGTCCAGCAGATTGTACAAGGCTGGGCTTTGCTTGTGAAAGGGGATTTAGATTTATGAGCTGACATGATCGACAGACTCTGGTGGCTGAGGACACTTCTACTTCCCTGTCTGTCAGGGTAAGAGGTATATAGCACTGTCTCCTGAGTTTTGTTTATGTGCTGGACTTCAGCTGGTATTTTTTTCACTTCTAGTTGATTTTGTTACTTACAGAGACATCACACTATTGAAAATAAATTGTACGAGGAGGTTTTTTTTTTTAATATGTTGAACTTTTTCAGGGAATTTTTATTTCCCCAGACAAAACTTCTAATAGTGCTAGAGAAAGCAGCTTTCCCTTCTGATCTGTTTCTGAATATCAAGTATTACAAGAGCATGCTTCACTGAGCTGAAGAGAAATAAAACTTACATACATAAATTATCTGGCTTTCTTAAACTCTGTATTGAAGAAAATTTTTTTTTTGGCCTTGCTAATTGATGGGTAGAACAGATGGCTCAGGCTTGGTTTAAAGTGGCATCCATTAGAGTTACTTAAGCTGATGAATGGTTGTTCACTGTAAGCATACATT
Source organism: Psilopogon haemacephalus (assembly GCA_013396835.1). Taxonomy (NCBI): domain Eukaryota; kingdom Metazoa; phylum Chordata; class Aves; order Piciformes; family Megalaimidae; genus Psilopogon; species Psilopogon haemacephalus. The sequence continues at coordinate 1,636,805 of VWZI01009168.1, forward strand.
TGTTCTTTATACCATGTTTATTTTGTTTTAAATTCTGTGGAAGAAATCCTGTTTTAAGAAATAATTATCATGCGTGGTTATGGGTTGATATGATAATTTTGTGTGTTTCATTGAGTATTTAATGCACAGGGGGGAAAAAGGCTTCACCATCTGGACAAGAAAAACAGATAGTTCTAAAGGGTTTCTAAGCAGCTGCTATTAACTGGGGCTACATTAGGATCAGTAATACACACATTCATATAGCAGCTTCATCCTTGAAAAACTCTTTACCATAAAGCTGTAGTGGTTAATAAACCTTGATTTTATGTTAGAAATATCAGAGAAGTAACTATGGAGAAATAGTAACCTTGGATCTGGACTCAGAAGTAGAGCCTATTTCTTGTAAATACCCATATTTCAAAAGTAATATTGGCAAAAACTGTTTATGACAACTTCTTTCATGGGGAGAAGACCTATCCTAGGAAGTTCTAAAGACTCATTGGGCTTGAACTGCATTTGTGGAGTGTATCCAGTCCTTGATTTCTAGGCTTCTGTGCTGGCATGTTCATAAGAGGTGAGTTTTCCTGCCTTAAATTTGTGGGAGAGCAAGAGTTTTGATTCTGGGTTATCCAGTTTACTGCAGACATTTATGTTAAAATCCCAGACCAACCGATACTTTTCGTTTTCCTCTGGCTGTAGTAGCTGGTCTTGCCTTTCCAGCACTTAACTGCTCTATGTGGTAATTTGATAGGATGATGGTACAGCTCTTACCTAGCTGGTGTCAGCAATATGGGGAGTGCATAGAGGGTGCAGTACAGAATAGGAGACTTGGAGCAGCTGGGCTAGATCAAATTTGATACTAGCTTCAGTCCTTTGTATTCAGGGCAGGAAAAAGCCTAACTGCTGTAGCAGGTCAGCATTTAGAGATTTCCTGTGGCTCTTTCTTAGTGTTTAAAAGGTAGTAAGACTGGTTGTAGCAGGAAGGGTTGTGCTTGTCCTGCTGGGGTGGGAAGAACTGTAGTGGAGCAGTAATACCTTGTAGTTGTTACATATATAATGTGGATGTGCAAATGTGATTGCATGAAATGAAGTTTGTGAGCCTGAGTGTGCCAGACAGAAGTATCTTTGGGTTGTTTACCAAGATATTGTGAACCTACAGGATCTCAAGGCAGTGTGAAGAGTGGACATCGGTTGTTAAGGATGGCAGAAGGTTTATTTTCCTAGGATACATGCAAGGTGTAATTTGGTATCCCATCTCTGTGGCTAGCAGTGGATGGTGAGAGTAGGAAAAAAGGGATACAGAGTAACTAAATGCCTCCCTTGCATATGCTTTTGGATTGTAGAGGTTTGAGACTCTGATTATCCTTTTTAACCAAGTTTGTATTACATTCCCACAAAATTCTAGTGCTGGGACTGGCTTAGGGCAAGAGTGTTTATGGATGATTTTTTAGGACTGTTTCCTCTTGGGTGCATAGCAGTGCAGCTGCATTGGCAAAGCTAAACAGACTGTCTGGGATCAAGAGTCTGGTCAGCACATAAGAGATTGAACCATTGTGGTTACTAAATTGAGAGGATAAAGCTATTCCTTTAATGCTGGTGTAGTGTTTCAGTTGCAGCACTTCAATGCTTGTCATTAGGGTTTATTCAGAGGTCTAACACAGTTTGCCAGCTCTCAGGGAAACCTTGGGTGCCTTGCTTTCTTGAGGGTCACAGCTGATACATCGGTGGAAAAAGCAGATTATTGGGGATTTATTTCTGCGGGGATAGGGGTGTACTAATGCCATCATACTGTGCCTCATTGGGCCTTCTCTAGCATGTGTTCTGCAATTCTAGTTGCCAGTCTGCAGGGAAAGAATTCATTCTGGAACAGGTGCAGGGAAGGGCTAGTGTGGTGGTTGGGGGATCGGAGAGCCTGCTTAACCAGAGGAGACTAGAAGTTTGGCTTGTTTAATTTACAGTATGAAGATTGAGAGGGAATATGGCTGTGGTCTATAAATACATCAGAGGGGTGAGCATCAGGGAGGGGAAAGAACTATTAGATCTAAAGGGCAAGGTTAGCAGAAGAACAAACGGGTGTACACTGGCTGTGAGTAAATTTAGGCTGAATGTGAAATGAAAGTTGCCTGCAGCAAGAACGTTGGAAAAGTCTTGGAGAGGACTAGCTAAGGACGAGACATCTGTTTGGTTTTAGGATACATCTTGTGATGATTTTGTATAGTTTATAGAGTAACAGGATTATGCCCAGTGGTGGGGAAAGTTCATTTCCGTTCTTTGGCTGAATGGTGCACTGGGTATGATATTGTGCCTGAGACTGCTCTAACACTTAGAATAAGCACAGGTATTTTTAAAAGCATACTGATTTTGGTCCTGAGAAATCTGAAAATTACTTACAGAGTCTACTTATGTTATGCTTGAGGATCATATGCCTGTTACCTCTGAATTGGAGTTAACAGTCATTTCTGTATGATTTAGCTGCCCTTGTGTTTAGTAAGTAGCCAGCTGTGGAGGAGACTCTTTGTTTTCCCTGTTGTAGTGACCCCTGCTCTGAGGATCACTGCCTGAACTGGAGATGAGCTTCAGTGGTGGTTTTGCAAGCATCTTGACCTTTTTTTTTTTTTTTTTTTTTCTGACAGTCTTTAAAAGGTTTAGTGGAGTTCTGTTGTCCTCTTAATGCTGAAATAAATTTGTCAGCCTGCACAGTCCCCCCACCAAAACCAGCCTGTTAGCTTCTCAGCTATAAGTATGCACACTCTTCATGTTGTCTTTGTGGGATATTACTTGAAGTTGTATTGGAAGCTGTTCTTGTCTCACCCTTTGAACTTCAGCATGAAAAATGATCTACTGACAGTCCCACTGGCAGTGGGATCTAGATGTCTCTGACTTTGTCTAGTTTTAATTAACTCATCTTGTAAGCAGAGAAGTTTTATGAAGCCTTATTTCCTTTTGGCTTTTTCCTATGTAGATTTGGTGGTGTCTAATGGTGTGATTTTCCTTGTGCTGATGTCTGTCTTTTAATGGAATCTCTTGTGCTTGGTTACTATATATGTAGGAGCTTAATATCGTGGGGATCTCTCTTTTCTCTACCATGTTAAGTTGAAGCTTATTAAAAGCTTCAGAAGTTGTAGGGAGAGAGAAGAATATGTGAATGATAGACAAGCTTGGTGTCTTCCTTAAAAATTACACTTAAAAATGCCTGATATTTAGTAATAAAAATACCTTTCTAAACTTCAGTATATTTTTAGCATTAAGTGCATCAGTGTTAGTTTTTGGAGGACCAGCACACCAGATCATGCTGTCTGGTGCAGGGATGCGTTCTGTTTGAGATATGTGATTCTGGCTCTGGTAGCTCTCCTGCAGCAGTTGCTCCTTTTGAGACTGAAAGGTAAGATTTCCTGTGTGGTAGAATGAGCTTGTAAGATCACAGGGTAATTGAGGTTGCAAGGGTCCTTGGGCTCATCTAGTTCCATCCACCATATCACTGTCAGAGCTTTAAAATTTTTCTTGTTTTCTCACAAAGTTTCTTGGCACATAAGTGATGTGTCACAGTGTCAGAAGTGCTGATGTGACTTAACTCACATATAAATGCTTTTAGGATGCCAATGATGACAATGTAGTAGCTTGGGCTTGTCTTAACGATGTGTAAACTGACTCTTAAGATGAGCCAGTGACTATCTAGTTGAGGCTTAGTGTGGTTGGATTTGACCTGATGCTTGGCTTGCTTTGGAGGTCAGGGTTTCTGGTGACCAGACTCATATGTATGAGTTTGTATAAAGCTACCTCATGTATATGTATTCAGTGTACTGTCTGCTCTGTGGCCATGTCATTAAGAGGGAAGGTGTGGAACACAGTGGAGACATGTAGTCTCTGATATTTTTCCAAGTGAACATTACCTCCCACAAGTTGTTCATTACTTTCTTCTAAGATCAGATCTCTTTTTTTTAACCAGACAAAACCTGCTATGTTCCTCATTTGGTGTTGCTTTTGTGCCAAATATGAAACTTTAAAACAAAGCAACATTTGAGTATTCAAGAACCAGAGCAGAGTCCCAGTTATCAGAGCGTGGAAAGCAAGACAATTTTTATAGTGTTGCTGGGAGTTTAGCCAGAGGAAAGAATGTGTAGGATTGGGCCCTGTGTGAAGTGTGAGAAGAATTATTAGCATGCTTTTTTCATCTCCAAAAGTAACTTTCAAGAGCAAAATTCGTGGGAACAATAAAAAATCATGTAGCAGAGCCCCATTCTGCTGTATGTGGTTTTGGTCTTTTTTTTTCTTTTATAGCGGACTCTGCTCATAGTGGCACATGTGCAAAGGCTGGCAGAATTTCTTCTGGGACATGGGAGCATTGAGAGGTTAACAACCTTGCCAGGATGAGAGTGTTCATGCCAGTCAGGTGGTGATTAAGAACTTTATAATAACAAATGGGAAACCTAAAGTTCCTTCTATCCAGTGTATTTTGAAGTTACACTGATTAATATTTGCATTTACTGTGAATTACATGTTAGAATTCATCTCTTTCTGCTAATTGTCTTAGTTCTTTGTGTGTCTGTTAGAACTATGTTTTATTAAAACACAGTGTTTTTGCCTTGCATTGCCATGATTCTTCATCTAAGGTCAAGTGACATAGTCATGTTGGGTCTAATTGGAAATCTTGGTGCTAATGGAGGCACCACTGCTTAAAGCAGTGACGTGGAACAAATGTCTTGCTTTTAACTGTTTAGAAGGACTTCATGTCTCCTTATTGGGAGCTTAAATAAAGGACATGCTGCTTGTTCAGTGCTGCTTAAAGGTGAATATTACAAGCTGTTGGATGGAGCCAGACCTTTGAAGAACCTGATTTTTATGATAGCAATATAAAGAGACAACTTCAGCTTTCACATGGAAATAAGTGTACCTGAATTTTGGAGGGGATCCTGTTTGCTCGTTATTTTGACAGTACTTTTCAGCAGACAATGCATTTGTGCATGTTCTTTTCTGCTTTATTAGTGTGCTGTGGACAGAACGATCCTTGGGCAGATGCTGGGGTGCACTTGTAGCTTTTAAAATGAAGACCTTGTAGAAGGTAGGCTTGTGCCTTGTTTAACCCTGAGACGTTCAGAGAAGCACTGCCGTGTCGTATCCTAAGGAACAAAGGGGGACGTTCATGTGCTGCTATTGTGTGCATGGCTGAAGTGCTTGGCCTTCAAAAGGAATTTCTCTCACAGTGACTGAATGTTTTATGGAAAGCTGAAAGCACACAGGTTTCAGGAGGTACCTACTCTTACAGATTGGATTATCTGTCTATTTGACTAAAGCATTTCTTCCAAGCCTGTATATGTGGCTTTCCTGGTAATCTACTGTATGCTGCTTCTGACTTCTGTTTTCAAGTCTTAGTGAAGTTGTTTCCTGTGTAATGTGGCTGGGCTGTGACTAAGTCTGTATATGAAAGGCTCCACTAGCTCTGGCCGCTATCGAGGTCTGAGCTTTCATGTTGCCTTTAAAGAGCTCTGCTGCTTTATTCATGTTGCTTGGATTCAGTTGTCTGCATGCAGTTTCATCTGAAATTTCCTGCTCTAGTAAGTTATCTTAAAATTAATGAGAAACTTTTTCCATGCAGGAGGGCATGTGTGGAGAGAAGTGCAGTGGTTCCTTGAAAACTTGCACTTAGAGGTGGTGTGATGAGAATAGACACTAAAGAATGGGAAGGCAGGTGTTTGGCACTGTCTTGGGCCAAATGACAGTGTTTTGAAGATGGGGAGATGAAAACATCAATGTGCAGAACTGCTAGAGAGGCACGGGTATGTGAAAAGGATCATCCTAGCCAAGGTACAAGGGTAAGAGATTTCCCTTCACAGCAGCAGTGATACAAGTGGAGCAGAGATGGAATATCTGGAAGAGCTGCAAGGGAAAGGATGTATAATAGGAGGAGATAGTGAGACCCAAGTGAGATTTTTTAGCTGTTTTGGCCAAATGGGTAAGGCTGAATTTTACGTCTGCCTGAAATACTGCAAGATTAGTAACCATGAAAAGTATCCTTTAAGTTTCTAGGCAAGGAGAGGTCTGTATTAGGTACTAATAAGATGAAGTACTAATGTTTTTGTTTCTCAGCTGTTTACCCTTCGTTGTGCTATCACTGAAATATCTGGGGCTGATGATTGATGGCTATTTTACAGGCATCTATCAAATAGTTCTCTGGTGGCCATTTTCAGGAGGAAGGTAGTGCACAGGAATTGTAGCAGTATGCCCTAGTTGGACAAACACTTGGGAGTGGGAGACACTCTTCCAGGGGTAGCTCTGTTAGAAAACTAAGTCACATGAAAGGTGGTGTGAGGGTAGTTTGTTGAGTTATTTCATCTATGGAAAACAGGTTTCTCATGGCATAGTAGTGAAGTCATGTGGGTCTCATGGGTTCCCCAGTGCTTTCAGCTAACATAAAGGAGGGAAATGAAATGAAGGGAAAGTCAATTTAGATAGGAGAGCCAGGATTAATTGCTGAAATATGTACTAATTACTATATGCATGCTGTACATGTATGTGTGTTCTCTTTTTTTAACTAGAATCTGAATTTATCAGTGTTGGAGGAGTTCATTTTATCACAATCTGTGGTGGTTTAGCAGTTACCTGCCCCCCCACCTTTTATAAACCCTGGCTAGGACTCAAAAACACTGGAAGTTAATAAATGAAGCTTTATATTTACAGCAATGCACAATATACAAGCAAATATTTACAAGGTATAACAGATATTTATAGATATATACAATGAAAAGGTAATACAGAAACACCACACCCCTCCCAGAGACCAAAATCCCCAAGAGAGGGTAACCAATCACCCCCTACCACCTTTCCCCCCTTCCCCAGTCTTATCTCACCACCTGCTGATGCTGCAGGTAAGCTGAAGTAGATTGGCCAGGGCGGTTAGTAGTAGAAAGAAGTTAGTAGTTTTACTGAGAATTAGCTACCAAGGCAGAGGGAAAGGAGACCATGCAAGAGGAGCAGCCGTAGCCCAGAATGGTCAGAAACTGTCTGATATCTGTGTTTTGGGTACAGCACTTTAAAAACTTTTTTTTTTTTCCTTCTCACTTCTGGTGAAGTGATGCACTGTGTTTACCTCTCTCAGCCAATAGTCTAATTTCTTACTCAAATCCTCCAGTTAATTCAAACCAGCACACAATCTTGAGATTTTTGGTCCAGTAACATTGTAATTCTGCTGGACTAGGCATGAAGGGATGGCTGAGGTGATGGTTCTGATGTTCTCATGCTTCCAGCTAAAGGGGCTCAGTTGGTGCAGCTGCAGTCCAAGATACTGCTTACACATCCAAAGCAAAAGCTGTGCTCTGAATGTGTGAGATGTACTGAGAAAGTGTGGGGAGCTGTGTAAGTGGCCATAACTCAAAGAACTGGTGCAGATGGTGAAGCTGGCAGTTCAAAAGCCCTGATACAAAGCCCACTGGGGAATCTAAGCAGATGTGCATGAGCTAGGAGCTTGGTGGAGGAGGGAGATGCTGATCTGAGGAAAGATAGGGCTGCAGGGAAGAATGAGAGTGAAAGAGATTCTGCTTACCCTGTGGGAGGAGGTGCTGCAGTGAGTTGAGTGTCTGAGGAGAACAGAGCAGGACAGTTCTGGTGTGCAATTTTAAATTAGAGTGAGGTAAGTACAGGCAAAGAGAAGAAGCTGAGGGCAGGGCTTTGATGGTTTGATGTTCATCAGGGTGGAAGGTTAGCCAGGAAAAAACTCCGAGAGATCTGTTTAGATTCCTTCGGTTTATTTCACTGACTGGCAGCAATTGCAGGTTACTAGCATCTTCAAGCTGGAGGGATGGAAATGAATTGTGTTATCTGGATTTGTTCTTGAGGGGTCAGAAAAGCCTTTGTCTTAAGTGACAGCAGCAGTTTCCATGAGTGAGTGAATGCTAGAAAATAGCTCTGCAGCCAGACTTGGCTGAGCAACAGCTAAACCAAAAATGCACTGGAAGTTGCCTCTTTTTTAATCAGGAAAGGTGTGGTAGAGTTGGAACAATGGGAAATTTGGTACTTAATTAACAGCCAGATCCTGCTGCCATTAAAGTCAGACAAACTCAGATTTGACCTCATCTGCTGCAATGTGCTGTTTAAAGCATGCCCATGTGTAGGCTTTCCGGAGAAGGGATGTGATTTTGGATGAACACCACAGCTAACGGGAGAAGGATCTATCTCATTATTTTAGTAATGAAAAACATTTGAAATAGTCAGAACTTCTGTGCCTGTGCTATCTGCCTACGTGTTTTTAAAGGTTAATTTACATTTGAATTTTGTTTGTTGTGAAAACTTTCTGGTAGAAGTTCCTTTGAGGCTAATCTTTAATAATAGGTAATTAAGGGTAACTAGTCTTGTTCACTCTTTTATTACGGAAGTCAGAATATGTGCTAGAAAATTATGATTTTACCACTCTCCCTGTTTGAAGCTTCGAATCTCTTTTTGATAATTACAGTGATTATAAGGTTAAAAAAAAAAAAAAAAAATTGGTAGCATATTACAGTAATTTAAATGTGAATTTACCTCAGAAATTTTGGCTTTCAATCCAGTTGCTGTGTCATTGTGTGAAAGTGGCATCTTTGAAAGCTGTTTTGTGAAAGCTTTATACAAAATGGAAGAGACTTTTTTTTTTCTATTACTTTTTTTTTTTCTTTTTGTACTGTGGTAGGAATTGATACAAGAACAGCGCAAGGCCTCTGACTGGAGTGTAACAGCATCTGACCTGTGATCGATCTCTGGGCTGCATGGAACTTGGGTTGTTGTGTAGGGAGCCACAGAAGATAGCTTGAAGTACAGGTGTTGCCGATGGGTTTATGTTTGCTCTCTAGAGATTCACATCCTTACTAGAATCTGTGTAGATGTCAGAAACTTGAACTACTGTGTGTAAAACTTGGGACAGGAGAGTCCTTTTTTTGGCAGATGATAAAAAGAAAGGCTTATACCTTTCTGCATTTTACTGTGGTGTGTGCAATGCTTGTATCTGTAACAAGAAATAAATTATCGGTCAGAGTTCTTAGTTCTGAACTTCATCCTTTATTTGATTTGAAGATTTTAAATCAGATTAAGTCCTATTGCAGTTCCAGAAGAAATACTGTATTCATAGAAAATAATTGGTTTCAGTGCAGGAGGAACTGGTTGGGATATCACGAGCTGTATTACACAGGATATCAGATTAACTGACCTAATGAGCCCTTTTTGCTTCTAAAAATCTGCTATTGGTGCAAATAATGGAGGGCAAAGTGATCATGGGCTTTGCTGGCTATTTTCTTTAATGTAGTTTGATGATAGACAGATAATACTGCCTTCAAACAGTCTGTTCTTTTCTTGTCCTTGCTGTTTCTTTTGTCCTTTCCACATCACTGGTGTGAGAAGGATGTTACCTCTGCTTCCAGACGATATCTGTTTTGACATCCTGTATTCTGCTCTTGGTTATTTTATAAATTTATAAGAAACTTAGGATTTTATTTGACTTGAATAGAATCATTATAGGTATGTGTCTCAGAAGTGCAGCTGACTAACGTTACAAGCTAGATTGTGATTTGGAATTGGTCACAAAGGGGTGTCCTTGTGTGGAAGGTTATTTGCTTGAGTCAATGCTGGCTGATCTGTCAGAGAGGTTTTGTCATGGTATTTGAATGAGTTACTGTTCTGTAGCAAACAAAAGAGTGAAGAATGAGGTTTTTGAAAGAGTCCATCAACAGATACGTGGCTGTCTCGGGACCTGTAGATGGGTCCAGGCTTTTGCAAGAACTTGAGGTGCATCCTTTTCATTTGAATTTAGTTGAGTTGTCTGGGAGCAATAGGGATTGAATGCCAGTAGGTCTGGAAAGCTTCCTTTGCCACAACATCTTATTTTCTTTCTAGCTGATAGTTTCAGAGTTTGCACATGACAAACTTAAGATGTGTGTAGATACAGTTTTTATCTTTGCGCCTGTCTGATTTGAATCACTGCTCAGTTGCATACCTTTGACGTGGATCTTATTTCTCCTTTTATCTGACATCAAAAGATGAAAAGGAAACTTGAAGCATATGTTATTAATTTGAATTGCCCAACTGATTTTCTCCTTAATGCAGTAAGCCCCAACTTTCTGCTGAAAACAAGCTTGTGCACATGCACCAGGAGTCTGCAAGGGGAGAGTTTGGGGCAGATGAAATGTTCTGCTCTAAGGCAGCTGTAGATCTCCTGGGTTTTATGCTCTTTTGTTAGTAATGAGCAATAAATGATCTGTCTGCACTACTGGTGGTCAGGCCTCACATTTCTCCTTATGTAGTTTTCTAAGCCAGGTGGGCCTTGGGCTATGGGGGTGGCTGATGCCTTGTGTGGTGTCTTCTTTCAGAAGGGGCCATATTTGTCTGGAATATTTGGATTGGAGTGTGTAAAGGGCTCCTTTTGTGTAGATAATACTGTTTGAGGCCTGATGTCTAAAGCTTTCACTAGAAATAATTTGTGTGTAGAACATCTTAGAAGTCCTGCTTCTTAGGAGGAACCCCCTGCTGCCTCCCGGTGTCCTTCAAGAGGTGATTCAGAAGTATGTAATGTATGTTTTTTCCTACTACTGTAAATAGCTGGATTGGAGATTTGCTGCTGTTCTGATGGGCATAGCTAATGATACACATATCTTGAAAATATTTGATGCTAGATCAAAAGAAAAGAAAGTTATTTTGAAAGGATTCAATTAATATAATTAAAACCAGAAATAAAATCTGTAATGCTTTTCATGCAAAAGGATCTGGAATTTTCAGACCCCCAAAAAAATGGCTAAGCCCATCATTGAAGCATGCTGTTCCTATCTGCATGAACTTGACACAAATGTGTTGCTTCCTGTCAAGGTAACTGGATTGCTTTAAATGTTGATGTTAGGATCTTCAGTGACCAGGCTTTTAAGGCAGAGTTCCTAGTTCACAAATAAAGTAGCAAGTTAATCATACAGGGAAAAATAGCAAGGGACTAGTAAATTTTAGTACTCTTGGCTCCCAAACCCATCACTAGGGGCTGGAAGCTCAGCTTATAGCATATTAAACAGAGCTTCCAAAAAAGAGAATTATTTTCCTTCATGACCGCTCTTACCTTCTGATTGTGCTGAGGGTGGGCCCTGCTAAGTCCTACTGAGTTGTCTCTTTCTGCCAGGCCGGTCCTGACGGCCATGTATTCTAGTGGCAGGTTGCTGCCACAAGCTTATGGGAGAGGCAGGTTTCTACCTGATGGCCTTCCATCCTTCACAAGTAGGAGACTGTTTAGATTCTTGCCGGTAGCTGGAGTAGTGCTATGCTTTCAGATAAAACATTCTCCAAACTGTGTTAGTGAAAGGTCTCTTTCATTAAAGCAAACAAAAAAACCCACAACCTCAAAGCAAACAAAACCAAAACCCACAATCCAGCTATCCACAACAACAACAGAACCCACAACCTCCCCCCCCAAACAACTCCCCACCCCCAAACAAACAAACAAAACCCAACCCTAACAACCCCCCAGAATAACCTAACCAACGGTCCAAGACTAGACAGTAGTAAGACAGACGGTACACCTTTCCTACTAACTTTGATTTGACGTGATGTTTTCTTTCCCATTTGGTATTTCTGCAGCTACAGCAACCAGACCTTATGGGACTCAGGCAGGAAATGCTGCAGGGTACACTTGCTGCATACCCTGCCTCCCTGCTGTCCTTTCAATGGAAAAGTACCCTGCAAATATTGGGTACTTTGCAAAACAGTGTTAGAGAGGGTGGGTTTTTTTTTGTTTTTTGTTTTTTGTTTTTTTTTTTTTGGCTATCTCCTGCTTCATGTGGGGAAGCTCTTTCTTTTGTCTCCCGCTCCTGGGGCACATTGTTGTTGCTCTGTCTAGAGTCTCTGCCCACCACAGGTGTGGCAGCCTGAAGTTTTTTTTTACCAGGCTTGGTTAGAGTTTCCTTGGCCTGCTGTGATGTGGCCAAGCATAAGACCCTAGTGTGTGGTATTGCTACCTCTTTTTGGAGGGAGAGTTACAGAACCAGCTTTAGGAAAATGCTTGTACCAGACATGGTGGGAGGGAGCCCTCCCCTGTCTGATTGGAGTAGGCTGGCAGGCAAGGTGACTGTAGAGGTGAGAAAATGCCTGGTTATTTTATCACACTTCGTTTTTTGCCTTATGTTTCTGTGAAACTGTCACTGCCTCCCCCCTGTCCCCCATAAAAAAATTTGCAGCAAACTCCTGTTGAGGAGTCCACTCTGTGTGGAAGAGAGGTTGAGTGGGTTGCTTGCTAGCCTTGTCCCTTCAGATATAAAGAATACAAACTACTGTGTGCAAGTTTTGTGTGAGTCTGAAGATTATGATTACAAGTTAGAGATCGTCTGTCTGGGTTGCTGAACTGTGAGCAATCGAGTGGGAACTGAGTTTCTGCTCCTGTAAAGGTTTGCTGGGAAAGCAGGTGCCCTTGCAGGGATTAGCTCCAGGGAAAAAGGTGTTTTCTCTCTTGGTTGTATATGCAGGTGCTCTATCTAATGCCACATGCAGATGCTTCTCATCCCAGGTTAATGATGTCTTGTTTCCCCAGGTCTCAAGAAGGATGTTTAAAGAAGGGATAAGTGTATTGGCAAGATTCACTTGCTGGGTCTGGTATATTTGCCCAGTTCCTAAAAACTGCCATACTGAATTCACTTAGGAGCCATGGGAAGGGCTTTGTTGTTGCTGAGCTGGTGGCCTTGGCAGCAGTTAATTATAATTATGCTCTTAGTATTTTGGGCTCTTGGGAAATGGCTTGAGGGCAGAGCCTAGCATACTGCATAGAAAGAAAAAATGTCTGCTGTGGAGCTCTTGGCCAATGCATAGTGTTCCCAGTCTAAGCTATGAAGGAGCTGTGTGGTAGAGTCAGAGTAGCAGTCCAGTGTATTTGCAGGGTGGCTGATGAGATGAAGTTTTGGGTACATTACAGTTGTCATAGAATCATAGAATAGTTTAGGTTGGAAGAGACCTTAAAGATCATCCAGTTCCAAGCCCCTGCCATAGGCAGGGACACCTCCCACTAGATCAGGTCGCTCAAGACCTCATCCAGCCTGGCCTTGAACACATCCAGGGAGGGAGCAGACACAACCTCCCTGGGCAACCTGTTCCAGTGCCTCACCACCCTCACTGTGAAGAATTTCTTCCTAACATCCCGTTCAAATCTCCCCTCCGCCAATTTGAACCCATTCCCCCTCGTCCTGTCATTACAAGACCTTGTGAACAGTCCCTCCCCAGCCCTCCTGTAGGCCCCCCTCAGATACTGGTAGGCTGCTATAAGGTCTCCCCGAAGCCTTCTCTTCTCCAGGCTGAAAAGCCCCAACTCTCTCAGCCTGTCCTCATAGCAGAGGTGCTCCAGCCCTCTGATCATCTTTGTGGCCCTCCTCTGGACTCTCTCCAACAGTTCCATGTCCTTCTTGTGCTGGGGGCTCCAGAACTGCACACAGTACTCCAGGTGGGGTCTGACAAGAGCAGAGCAAAGGGGGAGAATCACCTCCCTTGCCCTGCTGGTAATGCCTCTCTTAATGCAGCCCAGCACACAGTTGCTGTCTGAGCCGCGTGTGCACACTGCAGGCTCATGTTGAGCTTCTCATCCACCCAGACCCCCAGGTCCTTTTCCTCAGAGCTGCTCTCCAGCCACTCACCACCCAGCCTATATTTGTGCTTGGGATTGCAGTGACCCAGGTGCAGGACCTTACACTTGGCCTTGTTAAATTTCATGAGGTTGGCCTGGGCCCACCTCTCCAGCCTGTCCAGGTCCCTCTGGATGCCATCCCTGCCCTCTAGCAAGTCAACTGTGCCACACAGCTTGGTGTCATCTGCAAACTTGCTGAGGGTGCACTTGATTCCTCTGTCTATGTCACTGACAAAGATGTTAAACAGCACTGGTCCCAGCACTGACCCCTGAGGGATGCCACTTGTCTCTGGTCTCCAGGTGGACATTGTGCCCTTGATCACCACTCTCTGTGTGGGACCATCCAGCCAATTCCTTATCCAGCGAGTTGTCCACCCATCAAGTCCATGTTTTTCCAGCTTGGTGACCAGGATGTCAGGTGTTGTTTTTTTTTAATATATGTGTCCTGCCTCCAGTGTTTGCAAGCAAAAAGGAGACACAGCTCCTACTTGCAGGAGGTTGTGTTCTGCAGTAGAAGAAGCAAGAGGTAATACCAATCCAGTAGCAGTGCACATTTGCCTGCTTGGAAGTTTCTTGTCTCTATTTTTTTCATCTGTACATAAGGGAAAGCTATAGAGAAAATATGGAACATTTGGAGACTGCCTGTGACCTTTTAGGAAACCTTAATTACAAGCTAGAGTGTATTTTTTCAGAGTGGTTTTAAGGTGAATAAGCATTGCAATAATGTGATATGAGTGCTATGTGCTAATGTGTATGACTTGCCTCTGGTAAGCAATCTGTTTGTGGTTTTTGCCTTTATGGTATTAAAGCTATCCATAGATGGAAAAAGTCTTCAGAGATCACATTTTAAAAGGCAGTTTCTCTTTCCAGGTAACTTGGGCTATTTAGTATATTCACTTGTATGGGAAGCTGTGAGTCTGTTTGTAAGGCCTGGGAGCACAGGCTGTGAAACCTCACAGCTCGAATTCATGGATATAAAAGTCTCCTGCGTGATGCAAGGCCTAGGTGGGTAGTTACAGGCTAGGGTTCAGTGGGTGACTACCACTGACCAACAGCATACAGTGTCCAAGTGTGTAAGACTCCAGTCTCTTTTCAGTTCTTTTGGGAAAATGTTGTGCTTACTAAATTGAGGATACTGGTTGTGTAAGCTCGTTGTAGTGATTTAACACCTTTGCAGTTGGCTGAGGTTGTCCGACTTACATCAGCTTGTTTCTTGCCCCTCAAGGATCAGCAGCTGAAGATGTGTGCTTCCTAGCATAGACTTCACCCTGGGGTTTCATTGAGTTGAGTGTGTTAACTGGAGGGAAGATACTTTCCATATTTTAAGGTTTAGAAAATTGTGCAAATTCCTTTTATGACATGATTTAACACAATTTAATTTAAACTTATTCCTAATGAGCTAAAACACTACAAGCATAAAGCAAATTTCATATTGATTTAGGTGGCCTGGGACTTTTTTACAAGGTTTAGCTCATTTAATATTGCATAAACGAGTACTGTTTAATTGAGAAAGGGATGGTCCTTGTGTTTCTCTGGCTTTAGTACCAGGTCTTGCTGTGGCAAAGCAGCACAACTGAGTCACACAGAGATGGAAACCAGGACAGAGCATGCTGAATATGCTAACACTGATTCCCTTTCATGCGGTGTCCAGCATGTGTGGTCTGAAGTTAGATGTATGGGTGATTAGAAAGCTGTTCTGAATAGCCAAAAGTTTATTAAGACCTACTGTTTGCTATTGAATAATGAATGTCACAAGTCTGAGAAATTTTATTTGGTCTTGGGGCAGTTCTGTATTATGGAATCCAAATGTCATCTTGCATCTTGCTTGCAGCAAAGAGGAAGCTCTTTCATGTTCTCAGAGTGCTTCCCTAGCTTGTTCTTCCAAGAAATCTAACGATGTGCAAGCATCAGAGTTCTGAAAGTTGGGCTCAAATAAGTTCTGTCAAGAGGAAAATTCTGTTTGTGTTTTAGTTGTGGTCAATGGTGTAGATTTAGGGGAAGAAAGGATGGGTATGATTTAGTTTCAGACACAGGAGAGGGAGTCTAAGGTTCACCTTTAGTTTTTCTGTGCTTCATGGTTGTACGTTAATCTTGAGTTAAATCAGTGCTTGAAAATTTTAATCAGGCTGTCAACACTACCAAGAGGAGTAACTTCTATTTGCCAGCTTAATTTATGTCTGTAGTTAATAAGACTATTGTCACTTTGCATTCTGTTGTTCATAAAGGATGTTTACCAATTAGAAACAACTTCTTCTGATGATACTGGAGGAAATTGAGTCTTTGTAAGTATTGTGATATAAAGGACTTGAGGAAATAGCCCAAATGCAGTTTCTTCTTCACAGAAGACAATCAGATGTACCCAGATGTCTTGTCAGACATTTGAGATACATCCTTTGAAGATTTCACAGCCTGCTGAATTAGTCCAATGGCCCTCTGCTTTTCATGCTTAATTTCCCTTCTAGCTAATCTAAGAGGATTTCTCTTTATCCTTCTCTGGGAGGATATGAGAAAAGTTGATCACCACCCTTGCTCTAGTCCACATTAGCAAAATCCCTTCCATGTAGTTTCCACTACAACTATTTACCTGTCTGCCAGATGAGGCAAGTGGTTTGTGCTTTGCTTGCATTGTATTGGCAGAGCTTTGTCTGTGTCTGAAGCAGCCTCTTGCCAGATTCTGGGATAGGGGCAGATCGTTCATTTCATCTCAGGAAGGTATTGAAGGGTGGAGAACAGCCACCTCAGCAGTTTGTAGACAGATCTACACAGAGGTCGAGGCCTTGCTTATGCCTCCCTTTGAGGGATCACACACTCTCAGAAATGTAACATCTCCTTTGTTTAATGAAGATCTCCTAGAGGTATCTTTAGCCGTTTTATGCTGTCTGCTCTAGTTTCCAGCCCTAGTTCTGTAGCAGAGCCATTAACAAAGAGGAGGTGGGGGGAGATGTGGGATGAAGCTTTAAAGGCATTGTCGTGGGCAGAGATACTTTTTGTAATCCCAAGAAAGGCACAGCATGTGGCAGGGAAAAGAGCATGCCGGCAGATGGGGTGAGTGCAGCTACAGTCATGCCAAGGAGACAGTGTTGTGAAGCTTTCATGCTGTGGCAGACAAGTGGGTCAAAATGTTGATTTGTCACCTTGGGTAGGAACTTCTGCTGTGATCAAGAACATGATGATATGAATTAAAGACATTTCTGGATAAGGGGACCAGTAGAAGATGGTAGTTGATTTGTATGTACAGTGATTTTGGCCCTTGGAGACAGAGTGCTCAAGTCCGTCTCCTGTGGGCGAACATCTTGCATATACAGCCTAGAAAGCAACGATAGAGAAGAGAAATGGTCTTGGAGGACGATTGTCTTGGCTGCAACAGTAACATCATGGGCAAATCAACTGGACAATAGTTCTTGGTGATTGTTGTGCTCATGAATTCTTACATTCATCTGGGATAGTGGCAGAAGTGACTGAGGTGCTAATGGTGCCTTGATTTGTGATTGTGTAGTACTTCCTGTTAACTGCTTGGTGAAGCTACCTTTTTGGTATTCCTNATGGCTTTTAAAATTACTTCCTGAACTGCAATTGTGTGAGCAGAAAAATGGTTTGACTTGTGTTCTTCTTGGTGTGGCTTAGAGAGCTGAAATGTATTTGTCAGTTCTGTCTTGTTTGGGTCTTTCTGGGCCTTTTTGCGTTTAGTGTGGTTGTGAGGCCAGCTGTGTTCAGGGAGCAGGGGCTGTGGGGATTTGACGTTCAAAATCCTCTAGCTATGGTCTTTCAGTTTATTATCACCAGACTCTCTTCTGTCATATAAACCTGCCTTTCCTTAGCTGTAACCAAAACCCAGAAAATGGAAGGTGTGTAAGGCAGTGTTGTGATAGGACTGTGATGGTAGGTGTGAGTATTGGATCCACTTGGACTGACCTTCAGGCTTGTACTGAGTGGGCACGGTCATAAAATCATTAACTCAAGGCTGTTTAAGCAGGATATAATTTGTAGCAAACATGAGCTACTGTCTTTCAGGCGGTTTTGTGTGGACTTAGATCGTGGATTGCCCAAGGATGAATTAAATTATCTTATGTTACTGCTTGAACCCCCTCCCATGCTTTAGTGCATTTTGTTCACTGCTATCAGGTCAGCTCTGGGTAGAGATGGGTTCAGATAAGCATCTCCTGTAATGGGGACTATGACTTGTGGTTCTCTGTGAAGGTGGAAACAAAATTTCTTCACCTCCTTGTGGAAGCAGTGTAGGCTCAATGCCTGCATGCTGCTTTATTTGGGTAAAAGAACAATAAAATCAGTACTGGTGTTGGTTAGTGTTGTATCCCTTCTCAAACCTCTCAAAGAAGGGATTTCAGATGAAGCTCTGAGGAGTGAGAATGGTTTCCAGGGATATTTTGCCACAAAAGAGTGATATTGATGCTGCAGTATCATGACTTCTAGTCTTGATTATCTAGCAATCAATAAAAGTTTTATGGAAAAATAATGCAATAAAATCAATCTGTCCTGCAAAACAATTTCCACTATCTCAGATTATTTAAGAGTCACTTGTACCATCAAATCATATGTAAGGTCAGCACATAATTTAACAACTCTGAAGAGTGTGTGATCTACCCAGTAGACTGAAGTAGCTTAGTAGCTAAAAATCTTTCTGAAATTTTTGGTGGGGTTTTGTCATTTGTTTCATTGTGGTGGGTGTATTTTCTTTCCTTTTTCCCATCCTACAGTTTAGGTGAATTTTCGTGTCTAATTTAAATGACGAAAGAAAATTGATGAAGTGTGCAGTAACTGTTTTGTTTCTGGGGAGAATGTGATTACAGATAACCAGTTTCAGATTCTGGGCTTATGCTAGTCTGAATTTGGCCTGTAGCATCAAATATGAATTCATTATCTCTTGGCTGATTAAGAAGTCTAGGTACATAAAAAAACAACGCAGGACTTGCATATCACTTGCAATTATTTTCTTTAGAAAAGGAGTTAATGAAGCATCTCTGCTTTGCTTCCATTTTGCTTTGTGTTTGTGGCATCTTTGTCTGAATTTGAAGACAAGGAGCAGAATGTGTGTGTGTGCTCAAAAAATTTCAAGTCCTTTGAAGGAGGGAGAAGAAATCTCTTTAAATGGCGATGTGAGCATGCAAGTAGCTCTGCACAGTTTTACATTACTTTTTTTTTCTGCATATATAGATCTTAGGCTAAACTTTGTAGCTGGACTGCATGCTGGCATAGTCCCAACACTGCAGTCAGATGTATATGAAGTAGCTGAATAATACTTCTTTCCAAGTACTGCTAGACGGTACTGTACTGCTAGACCTCAGCGTGACAAGTTTATGGTAGTAATAATGTTCTGTAGCTCCAGAAGAGGATATGAAAACTCTTGAAAAAGCACTAGAATTTGTTTTTTATTTTGCTAGGATGTAGGAAAGGGCTATTGACCTAAAGGAGGAAAAGGATGGAAGGGCAAGAAGAGACATAACTGTAGCTGGATCCCCTTGGTGGTGTTTTGTGGAATATTTGGCAACTGATCTGCTTGACTTTTACAGTGTCTGTGTTGAAGAAAAAGCAGCCACTTGAACTCTAACCTTGACCACAAGCAGGGTTATCAAGAAAGCATGTTGTGTTTCTTGGTGTTATTCTTGGGCATTGCTATATCTTAACTCCTCTTTCTCTAAGTGATATTTTCTAGTCTGGCACAGTTACTATCTATGAAATTCAATCTCCTCTTCTAAAACAGGCTGTGTTGCAGAATGTCAGAGACTTGCCAGCAGCAGTCCTTCTTCCTTCCTAAACAAAGCTGCTGTTGACACAGACTGATAGAGGAATTGTAATTGGAGCCTATCACTGTGTGTGACTTTGAACTTTTTACTTTTATCAGATCATGTCAACTTAAACAAAGCCACCTAAATAAACCAAAAGTCCAATGCCATTTCTTTCCTGAAAAGAATATGTCGATTCCTGCTATGGCTGGAAGTATTTGAATTTGATGTGTGGGTGCTGATCTTGCTGTGTCACACATCCTTTGTATCTGCATGAAATCCTGTGGAAGTTCCAAGATTGTCACGGATCAGATAATGTAGCTAGTGTTTTTGGTGGCTACAGATTGTTGCCTGGCTCATACTACTGTTCCCAGAAAAGGATTAAAAAAAAAAAAAAAAATCATTAGTTTTGCTGTTTCACATCTGCCAGCAAAGTGTTACTGGTGATGACAGAGGCTTATTAAATCAGTTCGTGAACTGACAGGGCTGCTTCTAACTAGAATATACAAAACTGTTTCCGTTTTTAATGAACACTTGAAGTTAACGACAATTGAGAGCCTGTATGTTAAGAATCAAATAAAATAAAATGTGACAAGCCTGTTCTGTTTATTGAGCAGTGGAGGAGAGATGGTGTTAAACTAGTTTGTATTTGGGAAACCCTTTCTAACTTGATTTTATTGGTGAACTGCCTTCTTATATGAAAAGTTAAAAAGCCATTGTGTCATTTAACTCTGCATGGAATGTGCAGCAGGGCTGGCTGGGAGCAAACAATCTGGCTTTTTTTTTTTTATGGCAGTGTGCCACTGTTAATCTGACACATCCAGCATTGTGTTTGTCTTGTTTCATAATTCACAAGCTCTCAAGTTTTGGTTCTGAGAGTTCAGAGAGTGACAATACTTTTCTTTCTGTCTAAAAGATGTTGTTTTAAGGCAAAACCTAATAATAATGGGGCACTTCAGTTTGGAGTAGTTGCATCCAAGTCAAAAAACTACTCTCAAAGTTACAGGAGCAGAAAGACTTCTGTACCTTCCAACCTGTATGAATAAAGAGAGATGAGATGGTGTAGAATGAAGAGGTTTCATGTATGTTATGAGCACAATTTTAGAGATGTTGGTGTGCCTGGGTTGTGTGTATTCCAGTTTGAGCTAGCTCCTACTTTAGAAAACTCACCCAAGCCTCTCTTACAATCTCTTGGAGACATAAATCAATCCACCTGCACAGAATCACAGAGTGGTAGGGATTTGAAGGGCTCTCCAGAGATCATCTAGTCCAACTCCACTGCTAAGCAGGTACACCTAGATCAGGCTGCACAGGAACACATCTGGACATGTTTTGAAAGTCTCTAGAGGAGACTCCACCTTTGAATCTCCCTGTGATAACTGTCTGACAGCTGAGTCTCTTCCTTGCCAAATTACAGATATTTCTGTTTGTTTAACAAAGCTGAAAGGCACAACTTGGAATATTGTTCTCCTTTCTCCTCTGAGGTGAATTATAACTCCACTCAAGTAGGTTGCATTTCTTCTTCTTCAAAGTTGCTTTTCAGTGTTAATTGAAGTTACTGTAGTTGTTATTTAGTCATTTGATTCAGCTTACCTTTTGGTGTATTGAAAATAATGATGGGAGTTGTGAAGGAGAGGAAAAATACAGTAAGAACGTTGGGAAAAGTGAGCAGAGCCTGTCCAAGAGGTACCTCCACCTGCTGTGTTTTCCCAGGGTGTCAGCTGTTTGTGTACTCTGTGCTGATCTGAGAGGCCTCTTATGTTACATTTATAAAATGTTTCTGTTCCTCTGATGTATCTTAAGTTTTTAAGAGTTCCATTTAAGATAGTTCATCTAAGGACTAATGATTTAGCTGAACATTTAATTAAATAATGTATTGCATTAATTCACAAGATTCTGTGGGAGCCTGTGATGTGAGAGACGTTTGTATAGCTGCAGCACTAAGGCATTGAAAGCAACTATATGCCTGACTTTAAATGTTTTTAGAGCTGGAAATAGAAGCCAAAATAGATGTGATTTGTCCCTGTAATTTTCCAATTGATTTTCCACTTGTGCTATCATCTGCTCAGATGGCTTTTTCTTTTTCCCTTTAAAAAATGCTGACTCCTTCAAGCAAAGCAGAATAAGGAATTCTCTTCCCTTGTGGTGTTTGTGGGATTTTTTTTGTTGGTTTTTTTTGTTTGTTTTTTTGTTTGTTTTTTTCCCCCTGTGAAGTTTCTCCCCATCTTAACAGCTCTAGAGACTGAAGCCACAGGAACAGTCATGGCATGGGTACTGATTCAGCTGAGACTTACCAGTATCAACCCACTGTCATGTGTTTAGTTGGATCTTGAACCTGCTATTGCTAGACTGCTTGCCTATGTTTGCCTGTTACTGAACTTCTGTGGATGCCAACTGCAGTGAGAATTTGTGGTTTTCCAACAGATCTGTAATGGTCACTGTAACTCTTATGAGGCAGAAAATGTTGAACTCTCCCATGGTGATGACTGCCACACATTTCAGACTTGGAATATCAGGAGTTTAGACTGATGTGGGGTGTTGTATATATGGAGTTGAGTTTTACAGGCAGTTGGTTAGAAGAGTCACACGTAAATAGCTGAGCTGCAGCACAAGCACATAGTGTTTGGTGCACGTGGTGTTCTGCTGGAGCAGTTCTGCAAGCACCTGCAGCCTCAATGTGCCAAGGGGGAGAAAAATCTACCCTTGCCTGTCTCTGAGCGTCTCAGACCTTAGATATTTGGGGACAGGTACTTTGCCTGAGACTGCAAAACCTTTTTGGGTTTCTGACCTCGTGCCATGCACCCATGTTGGCCCCAGGGTGTGCCCTAATTTAGATGTGTTGTGCTTTGCTTTGCTGTCATATAATTGAGTATCTGTTGGAAACAACTAAAAAGGCGTCTGTTTTCAGGCTGAGGGAGGAAAACAGATGTTTTATTCTCTCATGAGAGCTCAGAGTGATGCTTCAGCTGTTGCTCCAGATCTCAGTGATGACAGCAGAAGAGGCAAAGGGACAGAAGCATAGGTCAAAAGGAGTTGAGGAGAGGAATATATTTTGGAAGAAGCAGCTTGTTTCCTGTGTTAAGTGCCTTGTAGGGTTTAGTTCTGGAGCGTGGGGGAAGCATCTCCCTGAGAATTAACAGGGACAGAAACAGAATCTTCTTTTTGTTGATTGCTCTTTCCTAGTTACAATATATCAAATTCTTGGAAGATACCTGATTGTCAGAAATGAAAAAATGAAAAATGATGCCTGAATTCATCAAGACCTGTGCTAAGAGCTGGTTGCACAGAGCCATAGATGAAGAGAGGCTTGTATGGGTTACATACTAGTTAGAGCTCTGAGTTGGTGAGAACTGCTGAGCCCACTGTGTAAAGAAGTCTGTTGGGTGCAATAGCTGGCCCAGTTTTGCAGCCTCTTAGTCAAATATCCCTGGCCTGTTGCAGACACAGGGACTCAAGGAAACAGTGCACAGTGGCTGCCAATCAGCTTATACCGAGCCTATGCAGTTAGAGCCAGCTCTCACATGGCATATCTGCTTTCTTGAATGGTCCAGAGTGGTATTTGAAATGCATTGTCTTTTCTCCAAGAGTCATCTGTGAAAAAGATTTTGAGACTTAACTGCTGAAGGCTTTCCTTGAAGCTTTTGCTTGACAGTACTGTGAGGGTCATTCCAGCTCCACTAGTGCAAAGAGGATTTGATCAGAAGGTGGAAGTCCAGCAGAGAAGGGCAGTATGTGCTGATAGATCCTCTATATTTGAGAATGATGCTGCTTAGTCCCAGAGGTTGGTTTCATTGTGCTTCTCAGCACATTGAGCTCTTTTCCTTCATGTATCAGGATCCCACATTATTCTGATATCTCTTAACCTGAGTTTTAATGGTCACACAAGGTTTTAAAATAATCTGTTCACGTGATGCTGAGCACTGGAAGAGCTGTCCTTGAATTATGAACACTTTTTGAGCCTTCCATATGTAAAACTTGGCTGAAGATCTGCAGGACATGCTGCAAGAACATATTTGTGGTGTTTTGGTTTGTTACTTGGGCTTGGCTTTTTTTTTTTTTCCTTTAAAAATGCCTTTGCTTGGATTCTCTTGTTTCTGGGCTGCTTCTTTTGCTGCTGGGACAGCAACTTCTGTCCTAGCCTCATGCTTTGGACTGCATCTGCACCAAGAGGTGATTTTCATTGACTGCAAATTTATATTGTCTTAGCATTGCTGGTGAGAACATAAGGAGCCTCTTTCTTTTGCTTGCTTTGCTTAAGTTTAGTGTGAATTTTACCTTTTCTTCTAACTGTACTTGTGCTGTTCCTTCCACATAGTCAAAGCTGTCACGTTCTCTGCAAGCTGTGAAATCAGTTGCTTATTTACTCAACTGCTGGAACACTACAGTGCTGGCAGCACTTTCCAGCAGCTTTTAGCGATGCTAAAGAAAGGATTCCTCAGGAACAAACTGAGGGGTAATTCCAGGTAAGGATTTGGTAATCACCAAAGCTGTAATTGAGGCAGGATGTAGAAGCCATTGCCCTTGTGTTGAGAGGTTTGTCTTTCCTTATGACTAGTTGGTTAGAGCTTCAGCTCTTGGTCTCCTCTGGGTAAAAAGATTTTAGTGTGCTGAAGCAGCGGCATTGCAGGACTATGATTCCTGATGAAAGGATACCTTGCTCTGTGGAGGAAGCATTCCCTCCTGCTGCCTGTGGCCCTTTTCTCTGCTCATCATTCATCTCTTCCCTTACTTGAACTATTGTCTGTCTTCCTGAAGCTAACAAAAGCATTCTGAACCTTTATTCTCCTTTTCTCAGTGGAGTTTTTCATTATTGTACCATTAGGTTATTGTGGATTATGTTTGTAGATGCTTCTCAAGGGTTTAGAAGCATATGCTGAGCAGGCAATGTGTGCAGGGCTGGGATGTGTTCTGGAAGCTTCAAGTCTTAAGTGTTCCCAGTGCTTTGCAAGGACCATGGCTATTGAAAATACTATTGCGCTTCTAACTGGTTTTGTTCTTCCTAAATGAGGCAAGTAAAAAGGTTCATTAACTGTCATCTAGCAAGAAGTTCCAGCATCTGGTAACTACTTTCTAGTTACTCAAGTCACCTGCTGTTGACTCCTCACCACAGTGGCTGCTCATCCTCCCTGGGAGATCCTCAGCTTCTTTGCACATTACCAGCAGCTGTTGAATCTTGGATATGTTTGTGCTTATTTGGTGCCCTCCTCACGAGGCTGTCCATGCAGCCTGTCATCACTGCTTTGTGGGATTGTTGGCCTTGCTTATATTGAAAGGTGTAATCTGGAAGCACAGAAGCATGGGAACTAATGATTGAGGAAGGTAGCTGGATATTATTTAAGCATCCTCACAATTATCACTACTGTTTTTGAGCCCTAGGGGAGCAGGGAGGACTGTTGGTGATTATCTGCTTGCCTTTTCCAGATGCTGTCTAAATCCTCAGAAGCACTTCTGTTTCAGTTTTAAAATGTGCTGAACGCTTTCTATTCCTGTAGGTGCTAGAGATGGAGGCAGGGTCAGTCCTGTTGTTAGGAGCTCTGATGTACTCCAGCTAGTATGCCTCTACCCGAATACCAGTGTGTCTGGTTGCTTTGCTGTGTTCTTCCTATGCTCTGTAGAAGGTGCTTGTCCCTGATTCAGGGGAAAACACTTCTATTATGTAAACCAACCTCGTCTGTTACTGAGGCAAATGGCTACACTAGCAGTTTAGGAGTTGCCAAATAAAGGCATTCAGTTTTCCTGTGAAAAACAAAGCAGAGCATTGCAATGGAATTTTTTCTTTTCCTGAGACATTCTTGTTGCTTTTCAGTAAGAGAGATCCTAGCACTCTTTCTCTAATGCTTCATTTTGCCTTGATCTCCTGAGATGCAGCTTGTCACTGAAGTTACAAGCTCTTTTAAAGATGTGGTGGGCCAGATCATGCAGGCATGATCTCATCCATGTTCATGGAACTGCATGCGTTTTTCCTTACTGGATGAGGACCTAGCTCTAGGGGTAAAGTCTCTGCCGAGGACAGTAGAAATGTACAGAATAGTGGCAGTGTTTGTGACTAAGTTATTTAACTGCTTTGTGGTGAGGAAACAAAGGCAATAACATTGAGTAGCGCAGGTGTTTTGTTGTGAGGTTGTTTTATGTGAAGAAACTAAGCACTGAGTACTGCCGTGCAGATAGCCATACCTGTAAGGTGCTGCTAAACCTCTGAAACATTGTTTTCTGCTACTGGTGTTCAGCAGTGTTTGGGATAATTGAGAAAGGAAAGTGTGATTTAAATTGTGGCTCTGTCTTCAACTGCAAAGTCTTTTGATGTATTACTGCGAGTGCCTCTTCCCTGGAGACCAAACACCAACTGTAGTTTGTGTCAGTAGTGATTTACCTGCTGTGCTCTCTGGAGTTTTGACCTTGCTCAGACTAGAAAAGCCACCTGCTCCACAGCAGTGACTCTGCAACTTGTGATCCCCTCCGTGTCCTTTGGGCAGAGCTCAGTGTTATGCTACTCCATCTCATCATGGTTATGTGCAACCATGCAACTACAGGACCAGTGCAGGATCTCTGCAATAATGGTTAATTTGTTGTTCTCTGGAACTCGCTCATTTATTTTCACAGGGCAGGGAGCAGTATGACGGGGGGCTGACCCATTCGAGCTCTTTCACCTATGATGTGTGTGTCAGCTAGAAACAAATGTCCACATTTCAGAATGATCATCATCTCTTAAATGTGTCTCATTTTTCCTTTGTGGAATTTCTGTAGTGATAACTTCTTTGCTCTGTGGTGCTTCTCTTCTGAATTGCTTTGATTTTCTCATGTAGTCTGCCAGGTCTCTTAAGTCTCCAGCTCTTTACAACAGGAGGCAACTGTGGGTTTGGTTAGTTGTTGGTTTATTATTGGTTGGGGTGGAGGTCNAAGAAAGGTGCCCTTTTGTTCTAGTAGCTGCATCCCTACAGTGATTATTTTTGAGAACTTTCTTGATACCTCCCAACAATTGAATGACCTACGTTCTCCTTGGATTTCTTTCACTCTAGAGGTAGACATTATTTACTGAGTTTGCTCATCTGTTCCCAAGTTTGTACATGTAGAAGAACTTTCAATAACCAGATCTTTTTCTCATTTTATAAGTGCTTGTGGTTTCATTGGTGGCTGAGTGGTGGCAGGCTGTCACTTATCACATCAGCTTTACTGTCCTTGATAACTCACAGTGCTGCACCATTGTAGGCTGAGCTGACATCAAATAAGCTGGTCCTCTGGATTTTGATGTAATCAGTGATCCTTAATTCATAGATGTTGCTCCGTAGTACTTTTTCACAAGCAGTAATTTGAAATTGCTGAGATGAACTCTGAGCTCTATGTTGTGCTGGAGCAGTGAGGGGATTAAGGAGTGGGTTGATGGCAGTTGTCCATGCTTTCCAGTCCCAGGAGAACTGTGTGAAGTCATGATGGTTCCTTGTGTTTGCTAGAGGCTCAGATGGTTGGGACTTCAGTGTGGGAATTCTGTCATAGTATTGGATGATATCTCAGTGAGGAAAGGCGATTCCATTGACCCGCAAGGGTTAGTGCAGTCACAGAAGGAGCCTGGGTGTCACCTGCTTTAGAGGGGAATGTTGTCACAGGCCAATATACAGCAGAGGATGGATTCACAGTGGGGAAGGAAGAGCAAAAGCATCTCTGGATATACTGCCAGGAGAAAAGAAAAGGTCTTCCAAGCATGAGGTAGGTGAGACCAAGAAGAGGGGTATGTAGATGAAAGCTGCTGTGTGGTTTAAATCCTGTTGGGTCTGTTAAATTGTGCTGCTAGACTGATTTGCTGAACAGTTGCATGCTGTGCTATAAGGAACCCCTCAGTGCTGATGTTCTCCAGTGTACAGGATCTGGCCTCCCTGCTAGGAAAGGACAGAGTGCCAGGGATGATCTTTACCCACTGTGGCTGTTCTCAGCCATAGGTACTGTCTATATTTGGTCTGGTATTGCTTAGTGTAATTTCCTGTTCTGCATAGAATAAATCTAATCAACTGTACAGGAGGGCAGAAAAACCTGAAAGACTTCTGGAGTTCTGTTTTCCCATTCTTTTAAATGCAATCTGTCCTTTTATAAGTATCTGAGAAGTCACTGTAAGATTGCTCCGTATGGAAACTTGAATTCCTATGTTAATTAGTTATTTTTTAAAAATCTCATGGGTTATAGAATCTGCAGGCCTGTAGATGATAAGTAAGAGGCATTTTCCTCAAGGAAGCTACTCCAAGAAATTGTGGTCTGTGTTGAATGGGAAAAACTTATATCCTAACCAAGCAACTGCTCTTCTTAGGTATTGCTGTATTGAATGGCAAATCAGTGGCCCAGCATCCAAAATTGTGGGTTTTGAAAGTGGTGTTTGTGACAGAATGGATGGTATCTGATGGATCTAGAGGGAAAAAAACCTAAAACACTGCTCAGCCTTCCTTTCTATTCAATTCTGTGACCAGAGCTTATGATCATGCAAGTAAAACCAGTTGTGCTGTTCTTGCTTTCTTGTTTGCTGCTGTTGTTTTTGCAAATTGTGTTGTACCGAATAAATCATAAATTGTGTCCATAGTAAGATGGTAGGACTGGGGTGGTATCCTCATGTTGTCAATGCAGATCTAATCCTGTCTTGGAACATGAAATGTTTATGGTTGTAACAGCAGGAGGAGATGGACTTCTCCTGTGTGGTTGTGGCCATACTAGCACGCAGATGGCATTCAGCAGTCAACACTTCATAAACTAACTGTTTTTCTGTGTGGCAGGAGTTTTAGTTTTACTGTAGTGATCTAAAATAATTCACCTGCTTTGAAAACGGACTTTGCACATGTCAGCTAACTTTAGCTCTTGCTTATGATTGGGTACTTGTTTTAGCTGTGGTGGATGTTTCCTCTATTGAGGAATTGGGATTGCTTCCTGGTTAGCACTAGTCATCAGTCAGACAATGATATGGGACATGAGTGCTTGTTTAAGGCTTCTCAATGTGTTATCTGAAGTGTTACCCTCTTTTGCAAATATATTAAGCTTGCGAGTTCTTATCCATGCCTTTATTCATGAATAGAAATTATTTCCCAAGGAAGTGTCCAAAATAAAAAAGCCCAAAGTCTTGGTTGGATTTTTTTTTTTTTCACATTAAGATTTAGAAGTGTCATCTCCTTCTCCTCCTCCAACAAGGTCTCATAGACTCCAAAATGAAATCAGCCAAGCCATGCCACCACAGGGTGGGAGATGAGGAAACTGAGCATGAGGCAAGCTGGTGACCCTAGGTGGCATAGAAACTCTATCTCCAACGTTTCCATTTGGGTTTCGGGTTGTTAGGTGTGGAAGGTCCAGCAGGAAGCCAGTAGAACGAAACCAGCCTGTGGGGATGTGCTACTCTGCCTATTGCAGATTCCCTGCGGGAGACATGGGATAAAGGTTTGTGCGGCAGCCGCCACAATGCTGTTACATGAGGCATGGTGTGGAGAGTGGGCTTAAGGGTTCATCTCTTCCCCACTGCAGTCTGGAGCTGCCATGTTAGGCTGTGATTCACTGTGGTCACCTTGTGCTGGATGAGCTGGTGCTAGGTCCTGCAACTTGCTTTCCCACACTTTTTCTCTGAAGTAAGTTTTTGATGACTTCGAAGAATATTTTTTGTATTGGAAAAGGCTGTGTTGGATGCTGGGAACTATCCAGAATCTTATTTACTGGGAATGATGGCACCTTGAGATGTAGCAGTTAGGAGGTAGGAGGGTGGGTCTTGCTGACAGCTCTTAGTGCCTGCAGAAAGTACTCTGAGATGTTATAAAGTGGCAGAAGATGTCAATGGAGCTGAATGCTGGCACGAATTGTTTTATTGGCTGTCACGGGGAGCCAGTATAGGAGTCAAATAAGCAAAGTGGCAGAGCTGCAGACTTAGGGCTCTGCCACTGTTTCTGCAGTGGGTGTGGGACCAGAGAATACTCAGTTTGGGGCCTGTATAAAGCAGGGAGATAAAAGCTGCTGACCTGGTATTTTGTTTGAGGACTGGGGGCTTCTGTGCTATTAGAGGTACTGGTGAGTTGAGCCCTTTCTTGCTTGGAGCATGAAGCAAGATAGCATGTGTTGATATAGAGGCCTGGAACAGCAGCGTTGTAATTATAAGCAGTATGGTGTTATCTGGAATTTTGGATGGAGAGCTGCCCTTTCTGTGTGGAGCAGCACCCACCAGCTGGCTCTCCAAGAAGGGGTGTGCTGCAAGATCACACCAATGAAGTGGTAGCTGACAGGACTTATTGATGCTCTGGCTTTGTCTGACACTGCTCCTGAGGTTCCTCCTTGTTTTCAGTGTGTGTTAATTTAGGCAGAGCTTGAGTAACAGCTTCTGTGGAAAACTAGGGTGGGCTCTTCAGTGCAGTCAATCCAGTGCAATGGGGCCGAAATTGGTTCTTTATTCCTTTGGCTGTAATGTCCCAAGTTTTGTATTGCCTGTCTCCCTGACGGATCTGTTGGATCTTGAAAGCTATGAATGATTTTAACATGACCTTTTGGCAGTTTCAGGCAGGTGGCACTCCAGGGTTGATAAATGAATCCAGTGTGATAGGGAATAACATCAGGTCACCCCTGATGGTTATTTCCTCAGTAGCTGTCCAAGCCACCACTGTAATCATGGAGAGTTATTTAGCTCTCTCTGTAAGCACGATAGCAAAAAAGTAGTGGGAGGTTTAGCTCACCCTCTCCATCTCATCCTGAGGGCAAATTGCAGAGTAACTGGCTCTGTTTGCTCTGTGCACATTTCCTTTAATGCTTTCTTTTAGTAGATTAGTGTCAAGTAGGTAACTTCTCCAGCACACTGTTCATATATCCCTTGCTGCTGCTATAGAGCTGAATTTGGAGTGGATCTATATGACCAGCTGGCAGTTGTGGACCGACTGCGGGTGTGCAGAGCAGGTGCAGCAACAGGCGCCATGTGGAGGCCCTCAGTGCATTGAACAGCAGCGCGTTCACATGCACTGCTAAGGCTGGCCTGTGGATTGTCAGACATTAGAGAGGGAAGGGGGTGCCGCCTAACTTGAGAGGCAGCGGCAAGGCCGGCAGAGCACTAAAGCTGCCTGATCGTGAGCGCAAAACGAACAGACGCTACCGCATAAGCCGAAGCCGTTACTAGAGACGCGCCGGGCACAAGCCGCGGCGCTGGGTTCCAAAAATTGCGCCGCGCACAAGGCGGGCGCCGGTGTGTTGTTCAAGGCGTTAGCAGTGCTGCCCTCACCACGCGTTCATTGAGCAGCCACGCAACCCCAAGATAAGGACGGTTGTTTAACGTTAGTAACGCGGCGGCGCTAGGGGACAGCTCACCGCGACCTAGGTCCGGGCGAGGAATCGGCGTGCCGTCGGGCTCCATTCCCTCGCCAGCCGGCTCAGAGCCGAGCTCCACTTGGGCGCGGCACTGAAAGCGGCTTTAGTGGCTAGTCTCCGGCTCCGATTTAAGCCCGTTTTGACGGCCGTAGTCGTGTTACCCAGAGTGCTCTGCGCCCGTCTGAAGCTTATTTGCATAGGGGGGCTGGCCAGGCGCACTGAGCGGTAGCGGCAATGGAGCGTGCCCCCTGTCGGCCATCCTCGGCGCTGCCGCTGCCCGCCGCCGTCCCGCCAGCAGCCGCCTCGGTTTCGCAGGAAGATATTTGTGTGTGTGTATCTGGGTGAACGGGTTGTTCACCGAGCATGGGGAGCAGGACTGTGCTGTGATAGCTCTGGTAACACCGCCTGGCTGTCAGAAACAAGTCCTGGGCTTATTGACACCAGCACTTCTCACTTAGAAACCGAAGACGAGTGCTCTGTCTCGTCCCAGAACTGTTGTGATACGAATAGTCTTGCCAAGAATACAGTGTACAAGTTTCCCAGTGTATTTAGTATATGATAGGGTGTTGTTGCCTTGTACAGTTATTGAATGAAGTTAATCACAGCAGGTTTTCTAATCTGCAGCCTAACCTGAAGCTTCTCTCAATTAAGTTGCATTTTACCTGGGTTTCAGTTACATTATAAAAGTGCTGGGTTCAATTTCTGCAAGGAAAAACAAGCAGCTGTTACTGCAGACTATTTTCTAATTAGAAGTGTTTATTATTACAATTAATTAGAAAAGTCTGTTACAGCAAATACCGAAATTATTATGTATGTGGTATGTCTATGTTACATATAAATATGCATTAGTTTAGTATTGAGCAGCAATTACAGTTGTTGGCTTTGTCAAGTTCTTGGCAGTGAGTTTTGGCTTGTAAATGTCACAGGGAACAATAATTTTGGGGCTTTTCTGCTTGTAAACCACCCAGCTTGTCTGCTAGAAGCCAAGCAAGGAAGAGTTGTGTGTATCTGCACAACCTTGAGCAGTGCCAAGAGTGGGGATGGAATTGAACCCTTCTCCCTGGAGAGCATGTGCTGCTCGTGTGTTGGCAAAGGGTTGTATGCTAAAACATAGTCTCTCCTGTGCTTGCAGGTGGTTCTCTTGGGAATTGATATCCTCTCTGCCCTAGTGTCCCGCTTGCAAGATCGCTTCAAGGCCCAGATTGGCACAGGTAAGAGGTCTAGGTGTGAGCTGGGGGATATTCTATGGGAATCTGTTCTGACTGTTACATGCAAAGCTGTTTTTCTCCCTACGAGAGCATTTGGGAAGCTCTTGGTGGTTTCTGGCTCCACTTGGAGGGTGGGAGGGCTGGTCCATCCATCAGGTGTGAGAAAAGCTGAGGGGCTGTGCCACATTGACTGTTTTCTGAGGGATTTGGGTGTTCTTGTTTCCTCAGTGCTGCCAAGTTTACTTGATAGACTGGGAGACTCCAAGGACTCTGTGAGGGAGCAAGATCAGACCTTGCTGCTGAAAATCATGGAACAAGCTGCTAACCCTCAGGTATGTTTGGCAACCCTTTGCAGCAGGAGTGAGTGAGAGGCTGCTTTCAAAGGAGAACAGTTTTTCTGTCAGAGTTATCCCCTGTAGCTCTGAGATGGTTTTGTCTCCCTCCACCTTGTCATGTGATACTTGTTTCACTTGGGAATGCCTGTCAGGGTACACACGGGAGTGAGTGTCAGTGGATTTCACAAGTATGAGTTGGGATGAGTAGATGGTGGAGTAATTGTTCTGGGTCTTTGGAAGGTACTTGCTTTTTGTAAATGGAGGTATTGCTTTAGCTAGTGGGGAGTTACAGTGAAGTCAGCACAGAACAAAGTATTAGATCTAAAAGTTTCATTCCATTTGTTGTCCTGTTCTGCTTGGATAGATAGAAAGCTTATATTTAAGCTCCAAAGATATTACAGTGTATGCCTGTTGGAAGAAGGAGTCTGTCTCTTTGCTTGCCTCCTTTTTTTTAAATGCTTCACTTTCTTTTTTGTTTTCCACAGTACGTGTGGGACAGGATGCTAGGAGGATTCAAACACAAGAATTTCCGAACAAGAGAAGGGATTTGCCTCTGCCTTATTGCAACACTCAATGTGTAAGTCAGAACCTCCTGCAAACCTACGTTATGCAGAAACCTGCTTTGAAACTCACAGTGGTCTCCTTTTGTTCTCTGTTCCCAGATCCGGAGCTCAGAGTTTAACACTGAGTAAGATAGTGCCACATATATGTAACTTACTCGGAGATCCAAACAGCCAGGTAAGCTTCTGGTGAGAGTCACTTCCAAAGGTTATGCTGATTTCTTTGTCTGTGTGAGGCTCTGCATTCTGGATGGTGAATTAGTTGATTGGTGAACTCTGAACAGTGATGTTGATAGAGAGCCCTTGGCTGGTTTTGAAGAGGTAGTATTTGATGTATACCTAAACCAGCATATCAGCTACTCTGAGTTCAACAGAACAACACAAATCTGCAAATGAGATGAGCAGAAAGCCTTTCTTGGGAGGGAACTTGTGTGCCTTAACAGCCCAAATGCAAGGGAAGTTGCAGGGGTGCTTGTGTTCAATGGAGCACCCTTTGCTTTCAGAGGAGCAGCAGTCTGGGCAGGGAGGGCCGAGGAGACTCATTAAGCAGCCTGATCACAGGCACTACCAAAAGTTTTAGAGGGAGGGTCTAACTGAGGGGTTGATGCTGTACAGGATCCTTAAGTCAGCAATGCAAAACAAATGAAAATGCATGTGGAGAAAGAAACTCTGTCACTTCTATGTGATTTTTGTCTTGTTCTGGATGGGACCTAATCTGAAATCAGGTATAAGTGTGTAAGGTTGGTGTGAAGAGGAGGAATGGGCAAGCAGGGTTTGAACTAAGGCCAGCTGGGGAATGGGTTTACGCTGGCTCTGGTGTTGGCTGTGTTCCCATGGTGGCCCCCCCTTGCTGAAGAGGAAGACTTAGTGTGAAACAGCCTTCCTTTGCTGTTTGTGTCAACACAGGAGGATAAACTTGTTAGCCCAAGAAGTTTTGAAGGAAGTTCAGGGTCAATTGTAGTTCTGAGCCACAGCTGAGCAAGCTGTTACTTTTTGAGGGGACCCTAAGATTGGGACTTTGACATGTTGCGGACAGAAATTTTGTCCTTACATTGGTCAGCTACTGAATGAATCAAAAAGTTGGTGAGGGGGCGGAAGGTTTTTTCCTCCCTCTGCACTGCCTCTTCCCTGTGCCAGGCACAATTTTTCCCCACTCTAATGGGAAATGAGACGGATTTCTTGACCTTTATCCTGGATCTGGTGCGTCTCATTCCA
This sequence comes from Psilopogon haemacephalus, assembly GCA_013396835.1. Lineage (NCBI taxonomy): Eukaryota > Metazoa > Chordata > Aves > Piciformes > Megalaimidae > Psilopogon > Psilopogon haemacephalus. The sequence goes on from VWZI01009168.1 coordinate 1,670,738, forward strand.
CGAAAGCCCGTGCCTGAAGTGCTCATATAAACAGCAGCCCAAGTGGTTCCTGGATGAGCAGGCCAGTCCTGGGGCAGGGGCTAATCTTGGGGTGCCCTGGGGCTGCTTCTGTGCTGCTGGTGTGTTCTGAGGGCTGGGAAAGCTTGATGCTGGGTCAATGCTGCCCTCTCTTGGTGAGAGATGATGGAGAAACGCAGATCCAGGTCAGGAGCAGCCTTAGCCCTTTTGTTCTGGACATGGAAGCTGTTTTGTTACTGCTTGTCTGGGAATGAGTGTGTTCTGGGATGTGTTGCTTTCAGCTAATGCAGTTTAAGAGTATCTGGTATCAAAACTGTACTTAAAATAGCAGCTGTTTTCTCAAAAAAGTAAAATGAAGCATTAAAACTTTGTTGCTGTGATAGATTAAAGCAGGCATTGTTAGTAGAAGCTTCCTGCCTTGCCCAGTATGGGATTTTCCCAGTCCTGCACTCCTACATCAGATTAACTTGACCCACAAATGCCATCCATCCAGACCACAGTGCAAGGTCCTCCATGGCTGGCTGTGCTGCAGCTGGAAGTGACACAGTCCCAGCCTGGCCGATGGCAATTTGTTTGCTGTGCCCCTGTGGATGGTGCCTGTGTGCCCCAGCAGGTGGATTCACTTCAGGCAGAGATGCAGGCACTGTGACCTCCCTCTCTTAGCTGTCCAAGGCAGGGAGTGAGGCTGAGTTAGTGCCTATGTATCCAGAAACTGGGGACACCACAGTCCCCTCCTGAGCTGTACTCAGAAGTCCTGCTTGGGAGTGTACAGGGCTGATGGCAGAGAGAAGCTAGAGGTTAGTGCTCAGTAAGGGCTGGCGTAAGTGAAGACAGCAGTTTGGGAACTGACTGTGACCTGCTGAGCAGGGGAACAGCAAGATGAGTGAGTCAAGTGTTTGGAGGCATTTTTTGGGCTAGGAAGCAGAGTGTATGTGCTTGCTCTTTGACTTCCACCAGCAGGAGATTTTAGCTTGTGCCCACAAAATATCCTAGTCCTGATTTATGCAAGTGCTTGGGTAGTTGCCAGACCATCTTCTGAGAAGCAGAAATGCACAGTTCTGTAGATGTTTCTTTAAGCAAAGTACATAGTTTGTCTTCTCTGCCTGCTGTGTCAGATGGAGAAAGGAGGTTTAGTATAGAAATGTGACACTTTAATCAGATTTGTTGCTCTTCTGCTGAGTGGAGGAAAGGATGTGTTCAGCTACTTCTTGATAATCAGTTTGGAAGACATGTAAAATTCATGATGACTTGGGTGATTGATTACTTCTCCCTCCGTATTTTATCGACTCAGAAACAAGTTTTTAATACAGCATTAAAAGTCAGTTTGTTACTAAAATGTACTAGCAATATCAAGTCTGTTAAATTTCTCTCTCCATGGTTTTTTTTTTTTTTGCTTATGTTAATGTAGATGTTGCACAAAATGGGTGGAGTTTGGTAAATGCAGCTGAACTGCCTATGTGTGTCCCTATGTTTATCTAACGTCCTGACTGCCTTTTCAATTAAATTAGACTTGCTGATGGTGCTAATGTCTGAAATGCAGGGATGGATGCTCCTTCATGAACTGTGTGGTAAACATCTATAGTGACAGCTGTTGTTGCAGAGAAATATGCAAATTCATTTCTCTGCAGTAGAGCAGAAGTTTGTTTATTATAAATAAATATGATTGATTTTTCTCATATCTCATTTTCAGGTTCGAGATGCAGCAATAAACAGCCTTGTTGAAATTTACAGACACGTTGGTGAACGTGTAAGGGCTGACCTCAGTAAAAAAGGACTACCCCAATCTCGGTAAGTTGAGACTGTTCTTATGTCTTCACTGGTTGTGGAGCTGCAAGATTGAACCTTTTCCTGGGTTTGGTGTTTGCTGGAGTGTGTGTGGTTTTGGTTTGTTTTTTTGTTTTTAATTAGTTTTGGCTTGGGTTTTTTTGCTTATCCTTTTCACTTCCTGGGGATCCTGTACATTTACCACAGTGTCTCTGGAAAACAAAAAAAATTGCAGATGCATAGTAAACTGCATTAAGATTTAATGTGGTGTTTTTCTTGTGTTCTGTGTGTGCAAAGAGGCTACTTCAGAGTAGCTCATGTTTATGCAAGATAGAAGGCTGTCATAAAGAAGAAACCCTATGATCGATATCATAATTTCCAAGGTTGTACTAAAAAACCCAAACCACCCACACTAAAACCCAAGGGCTCTTTCTTTGCTTCTACTGCTTCAAGTGTGGTTAGAAAATTGCTCTATGTCTTGCTGCAACCCTCAATGCAGTGCAGGGTGCAGCATGGCTACACACCTAAGGATGGAATAGATGGCAGCCTGTCAAAGCACAGTCGGAGGAGGGAAGAGGCTGTTTCAGAATTGAGGTGCATGCTGATGAGGGCAGTGCCTCTTGTTCTTGTGAAAACATTTGCTGTCACTGTGGCTTAAAGTAATAAAGTCTCTGGGAAGGAATAATGAGATTTGATAAGAGTCTTCTGCTCCACCAGGCCTTTGACATAAATGGGAAAGAAGTGTCAGGGTCAAAGACAAATGTTGTGTGAAGTTGTTTTTTCAGGGGCCTTTCTTTGTGGCATTTCTGCAAATATTTAAAAATAGGCCAAGTGGTAATGAACTGGAAATGCATCTCAAATTAGGCATGTCCCATCTTCAGTAATGTAAGAGACATAGCTCGAAACCTTATTTCTCAGTTTTACTTGTCTGTTTCATGTTGTGATAGCTTTTATTAATTTTAAAATCAATTCTTTTCTGTGCCAACATTTTTGACAGTGCTCTCAATGACTGTGAGTGAAACAAAACTTGTCCTCTGACTTTTTACTTTGGAAGATCCCTGAAGGACAAATTCAGCTGTTCATTGTGTATTTCTTTAACTTTCAAACAGGTTGAATGTAATTTTTACAAAATTCGATGAAGTCCAAAAGTCTGGAAACATGATCCAGAATTCAAGTGGTGAGTAGAAGCTCCTGGTATTCTTTTTTGGTGTCCTTAGCAGTTTTTCACTTGAGGCATTCAAACAGACACGGAGCAAGTTGATTGTTCAGAAATGCAGACGTAGCTTTTGCAGCAGATTAAAATGGTGTTTAGTTAATCTGCTCTGTCTTCCTACAAGTGTCAGAGGGAGAATGAAGTGCAAGCTTTGAGAACAGAAGTTGTTGTGTTGTTAGAGCTGTCTTCCTTTTCCTCTTGAGTTCTGTTAGTTTCGTTAGAGAAATAGATTATCTGTTCTCCAGTTCGTATGTCTTTGTTTAGATTTTTCATGAGGTAAGTAGTAATTCAAGAGAAGTGTTTTCAAATAGGACACAATGTGTATGTATTCACTTAGTACTGTTGCATGTATTGTTTAGGGATTGTGTTTTTCAGTTCCCGATTTGACCTGTATAGGTGGATGAGGCTTACAGTGACAAAAAAGTGTTGTTGATAAACCAATGTCCTTGTACTATTTTAAAACAAGGAAGTAAATATTTAAACCCTTGGCAAACATCTTAAGGTTTACAACTTCCAGGTGTTTGTTCTGAAAACCTAAGTCAAGCCGAAACAAGGTTATTGCTGATCCAGCTTCTCTGCTTTTCACTTGGCCTAGGCAAAGGTAGACTTCTTGTTTTGCTGTCAGTGGGATAAAATGATTCTGGATTTGGAAAAAACCAAAAGGTTTTATTTGTAGATGATCGTGCTGTTTAGATGGCTGTTGTCTGGAGTTCAAGGAGGCAAACTTGTGCTCTGTGGTGAGAGGTATTCCTATTTTTAAACAAATGCTGTGGTGGGATGATGGCTGTGGTTGGGATTTCTGTTATATTTATTCTCTAGGAAGAAGGGGAAAGATTCTGGAGCTAGCCAAATTTAAACCAAGTTTACAGAGGCTTTTTCTAATCCAAATAAAGCTAATATTAGTAGAATATCAAGTATGTTGCAAATGATTATTTAGTATTAAATAGGTGAGTATATGCAAGACCAATCTTCAGCGAAGAGCAAGAAACTAAAGTTAATTTATTTGCAATGTTAAGTTTTAGCTGTGCAATCATTTTAGAATCTACACATCCTAGAAGAGTGCCAGAGACATTACTTGCTAATCCTTGACTTCTGGGAGCTTGTTCCAGTCTCTGCACTGAACATCCTGGCACATGCTGTGATATGATTCAAGGCATCTGGCACCACAGAAGGGATCAAAGGAAGCAAGATGGGGCAATCAGGTTGATCTCTTCTGGGAAGACAATTCTTAGTGCCATCTCTTCCCAAGAAAGCAAACCATCTGTTTCACAGTTGCCAAGAAAAGATTCCAGAAGAACTGTTGATTTTCATAAGTGCAATTAAAACATCCACATGTATTAGATTGGATAGATTTTGGCTTCATTGAGAATTATTTTTTCTTTTAATACCCCTTCTGTTATTGTTTTGATGAATTTGAAGGTTTAACTTTCTTGCACACACTGTGCCTGAGAAGTTGCACATCCTGTCTTGTGTCCTTGACTCCATGGACAGGCTTTTTGTGCTTCCAGACACAAGCACTCCTCTCTTCCTCGCTCTGCTTAACCTGATCCACTGATGGCTCCCTGTCCTTGATTGCACTGTGGCTGGATGCAATCCCTAAATCTGTTTAGCATTTCTGCTCCGTTGAATCTCTGGTGTGGGCACTGAGACCAAAACGTAGCCTGAGAAAAAGGGAACTGGGGAGACTAAAGAAATGTTATGGGGTCAAAGAGAACAAAGCATGGAAAGGATAGGATCCCACCTGGCTTTGCCTGAACCTTTTAGTCTTCTCTAACAATAAATGCCGATAGTTGCATGAGTTAATGAGTTAAAAAGTATTTCTCAGTTGTGAGGCTAATAATGAGAAATTAATATCTTTGTTCCTGTTTGAGACAAGGGTTCATTTCTCAAAGTCCTATAGGCTGGTTTGTTGTGTTGTGCTGTGCCTGGAGGGCAAGGAAGCAACAAATACAACATACATGCTCACTGTATCCAATGTGTCAACAACTCTGTGACACTTCCCATTTATCTTTTCAAGGAGGTGTTAGCCAATGGTGGTAGCTTATCTTCACCCATGGTCACACCTTTATTATGGCCTAAAGACAAGCTAAGTTTGTCTGGTTCCTTGTGTCCCTGACACCTCCTGTAGCTTTTGAACAAATATGACACAGATTCACCAGGGAATGTGATGACAAGTATTGCATGTCCAAAAGATTTGCCGTTCTCAGGAAATAAATGTCTTAGTGTTGTGCAAACCTTTTGAGTGTGGCACAGTATGGTGTTGATTATCTCTGCCTGTTACAGCACTCCTTTTAGATTGTAACTGAACCAGGCTAACACACTACTAATGCTTTAACTTTCATGTTGTATGGCCTGGATCAGGTGACTTCAGACAATGTGATGCAAGTGTATCTTGTCTTAAAAGCTGGTGTTTGTTCCCCTCTGTAGCTAGCTTGTACTATTTCTAGCTGTACCCAGGCTGCAGGAATGTCCCAGAGGTTCTGGGAGGCAGCCTGCAGTCTGTAAGCTCTTGTCAGTGTAAAATGGCTCTGTGAAAGGAAGAGTGTCAGCTCCCTTGTGCTGGGTTTTCTGCCCTGAGCAGCTTCCTGTGTGCTAGTGGCAGAACAAACCTAGCTGTAAAGTAACAGGGGAAGAGGTTTTCTGTTGTTTAGGGTTGATGTTTGCCTCTGAAATGGAAAGGTTAAGTGAAGCTGTGTCATGATTTCACAGCTCACTAGTAAAGATAAATTCTAACTGTTGTTTCAGTAGTCTTATGGGTGAATATGGTGGATCTGTACTTTTCTGATGGATAGCTCAGGTAGGTAACCCAAGAGCAAGCTGTTAGCTTGTGTCACTCATAACTGAGCACTGCAGTTGTGCTTACTACAAAACTTGTTGAAAGTGATTGTCAAACCTGATTTACTGCAGAATGTAATGGTACTGGGCAGGTGGGACTATGACTTCTGAAATGGTGAAATACAGCAAAACAACCAGTCAGACTAAAACTGGTCTCTCAGCTCCACAACTGTTGGTTGGGGCAACAGTTTCCTCTACCAGCTTACTGAGAATTCAAGTAAGTGAAAGCAATTGCAGCAGCAGCAGCATTTGAATATCAGGAGTAATTTGGAGATAAGCAAGTATGCTCTAAATTGTTAAAGGTCTCTTAACTAGTGGTTCCCCAGACACAAACCCAAATCTTGATTAGTCCACTAGAAAAGTGGACTAATGGGGAAGGGCTTTCTGTTTAGGTTTAAATATGTGTCTCTGAAATGGGAAGGTTAGCTGAAGTTATGTCACACCTTCCCAGGGCAGTTTCTGATCTCATGAATAAATAAACTCTAATTAGATGGCAAATATTAAAATAATGTGTTCTTACTTACCTTTCTATACCGTGGTTCATTAGTGCTGCTTCAAGATTATCTTGAGGTGCTTGATTTATTCCCCTCCCCCCCTCCGGCTTTGTTTTTATCATTTAGTAATACAAGAATCAAATGTATAGTGGGATGGGGGAGGCTTGCATAGTAATCTGAAGCATTTCATTAAGTCAGAGGGAGGTGTTGGCATGCTGAAGTATGCTGCTTGTTGCTAGGTTACCAGCAGCCCTTGCAGCTAGAATATGAAGTGAAAATCCACATTGGATTTCTCTGTGATTCTCAGCATATCTATGTTTTGTTTTTTGGCATATAATTAGTCAGCCTCTTGAAGAAAAAATTATAGTTTTCTCCTATTTGGGCTTTCAGCAAGCTAATTATTTTTTGTGTAACTGCTTTTGCTAATTATGCAGATGCCTTATTCTGTGGGGACAAATCCATTTCAGCATGAAAGAGCCAATAATTGCCAGCTAGTCAGCTGCTGTCTTCATCTGGCATTATGTGATGATCTTTAGCTGGATGTGATGCAGAGAGAGGCTATTGGACATAAATGGACTCCAGAAATTCAAGCTTAACAGTTTTTCTTGGGATTATGTCTGGAAGGACCTGAATATAGAGCGTACAGCTTTCCATGGATCTGAACTGATTTTGGATCACATCTGGACTGCAAAACACTTTATAATCAAGTTTTGGGGTAGGTTAAGAGTGCACAAGTGATCTACTGAGAGAGGTAGGCTGATAGAAAATGATAACCCACACCGGAGCTGTTAGTAACCAAAACATTTTGGTGTGGTTTTTTTCAGGCTCTTGATCACTGCGATATCATAATATGACACTTTTTTTTTTTTTTTTTACGATAAGTCACAGGTTTTTGGGAAGATGCTTCTACACTGGTGTGTGCAGGAGTACTGCAGTAGTGTGCTAGTCTGCTACCTGTGGGTAGAGAGAGGGTTAACTTTCTTGTCTGCTGAGTTTTGGCTTTGGCTGGGAGAGCAGGAGTTAGGGACAGTGGGAGAGGTGGCAGTGATCTTGGGTTGCAGGGAAATCAAAGCAGGAGCTCTTAAAGCCAGAAGCCTGGAGCTGAGATCTCTTCCCAATGGATATTTGCACAGGGTAAGGCAAGAAAAGGATGCAGTTTCAGTAGTTGCATGTGTGAATTACTGTTCTAAGGTTAAGCAGGTTAATTTAAACAGTGCTAAAGTAACCAATGTGATAATTCCAGTTACTAAAAGCCTATGGACAAAAAGCAATGTTGTTTTTGAGTAGAAACGCTTCAATATTTGAAGTAGTGCTTAAGGTAACCACAATATGCCAAATGAATTCTGTTTATGAAATTCACAACTTCAAGACAATTACGTGGAAGCTAGCCCTATTCTAGATTTTTGTGTTCTGTTGGTAGTAAATCTGAGAGACTGAATTCTGTTTTGATATTTATTCTGAGGAGGATAAATCACCTGTATTTGCCAAGCATTACCATGCATCTGTAGGTGGAATGCTGTTTGCTTGTCAACACACATCCAAGCAGCAAAATTACAGACTGGAAGGAGTGTCTGTGATAACACAGGTTGTGAACCAACAAGTACTGCACTGTGCTTTTCTTCATTCATACCTTGTGCAGTTTAATTTCCACGATGTCTTGTTCTTTAGTTTTCCAGTTGGAATAGAAAATGAAATAGGGAATTTGTTCCATTGAGTATTCTTTTATGTGACGTAAAAGCAAGGAGATGCCTCTTCACCTTCATAGGGGCTGGAAAAGCATTAATGTCAGAGTGATGTTTGAGTGACTACTGTTAACTGATAATACATTCTTGTGAAAGGTGGACAAGGTGAGCTCTACTCCCTTTCTGTTACACAACTTTGTAGATAAGCACATTAGCACCTCCTGGAATTTAAAGTCTCAAATTTAGAAGGAAGAGATGTGAGCAAGCAGGCATAGGAGGATAGTTGGTGCTCAGCAGGCTTTTATTTTGGAGGAGAGGTGGCAATCGTCTGCTAGGTCATACAGAGAAGTCGTTTAGGAGGGTGGGGAGTTTGCTGGTGGGTAAGTTGGTGAGAGACATGTACTGTAGGGCTGTTCCCTGAGCACAGTGCTCTTCCCCAGCATCTCACAGGCACTGCAGATAATGACTACAGGGAAAGGTAGGTGCTAATAAATGTGTCATAAGGGGGATGGTGGTTTTATTTATTAATGTCTGAATATTTGCCTGTGAAATTTCTTCTTAATGGTGTGAAGAGACTGAAGGAATCTTGCAGTAAAAGTGGAATGTTAATAAATAGCCTGTAAGCATCTCTAGGCTGCTGGCATCAAGCTCAATTTAAGCGTCTATAAAATATGATGACTTGTTTGACAGGGTAAAGGAAGAGGATGTGTATATAAGTTAACAGAATAGGTTGTGACAGGTGAAGAACAGGTATTTTCAGATACCCTTCCTTGTCTGTGATGTTTCTGAGTGGTGATCGAGGCTTTAATTTTCTGTTTCCTTTTGCAGCATCACTTGGTAAGATTTAAACTGGTTATAAGGACTTTTCAATTAATGTTGCATCACAGTTCCAAGAACATGTCAAATGAAGACATCACAGGCTTGTCTGCCTTTAAGTGTTTTAACTGCATTTCTGTAACAGAAAATAAGATCTATAGAAGTCAGAAAGGCTGGAGGGGGATTAATTTGCAAGATGGAAGCATGTATTGCATTTGTTATTGGTACATCAGAAGCCTGTGCCTTTCGTCTTTGCTTTCAGAAGAGTTGATTTCTGTAAGCCATCTTTGAAAAAACTGCATCTCTCATTCTTTTTCCCTGTCTTCTCTCTTCAATGTACTTATCCTGTAGAAATCCTTATTACAATGTGGATGTCATGGACTAAATTTAAGTCTGAGATTGCCAATAACTGAGTTTTATAGACCTTGGTTTTGTATTGATGTTTCCTGTCTTAAGGTGCAAATTAGTTGGCAGCTCTCTTCATCATAGGTTGGAAGGTGGAAGTCACCTGGGCAAGCTAAACTGAGTGCTATGGAGATGATACTACATGTGACAGTATGCTATTTATGGGCATTTTAGGGGCTTGGGAATGCTATGGCTTCACAGTACTCTTCCAAGGCAGTTATTCCATGTATTTTCAGAGGAGATGGGATGCATATGTGTGATTCATGTGAATAGACAGGAAAAACCTTCCCTCTCCAGGAATGAAAACACCCAAAACTGCCTAGGCTGGGTTTCCTTCTCACTGTGCCACTGCATCATATATCACTGGACAGTATCACTGTTTACAGCTGAGACCTTTTCATTCTGGCTCCTTCTGTCCAGGTCAGAAGAGGCTTTGAGAATAATCTCTTATTTTTTTGAAGCTGGAATTGTGTTGAATAATTAATGTACTTAAGCGCTTACTAAAGAAAACAAGTGCATACTTTTTGTTGTTAATGAAGCATGATGATTTCATCATGCTGGGAACTTCTCAGCTTTGAAAGATCAGCTAGTGGAATGAAGAGCCTGGGGCCATAGTCCAGCTGGTCTTATCTGGAAATGTCTGACCTCCAGGTCACCGTCGGCTGACAACCGTGCAAGTAGCAAATGTCAGGAGAAAAATAAGTTGTTAGTGCTATTGTGTCTTCTGGACTGAATTCAGAGTACCTTGATCTTGACCCCAGGATTTCTTTGCAAAGAAGCAGTAGGCCAGAGTTACTTTGTGTATATTCATTGTGGTTTCCCTAATCTCAGACTTTTATATAAACCCAGAAATGCTCTTTGGCGAAGTTTTGGTGTAACCAAGCAGAACCACGGTACTGCTACATTTCATAGTATTTCCAACATGTGAGCTAGAGGAGTAGGCAGGTGACATGATGCTGTTCAGTGTGGATCTCAGCAACAGAAGATAAACGTGCAGTTCTGTTGACGCTGATGCAGTTAAATCTGTGAATGTTCTGCACTCCTAGAGCTGAGTTTCTTTATGCAGGGTCTTGCTGTTCTCTTCCTCCCCACTGATAAAAGTGCCATTTACATGCAAGGCACCTCAAAAGTTGTCTTTGAGAATACATACAACTTGGAACAATTTCAGTCCAGAAAAGATGCTACACCATTCCTATGGGGAAACCACAGCACCATCTGATAAAGCTGCTTTTCAGTAATGCTTAGATAGTGTTGCTGTCTTCTCTGGTGTAGTCTTTTCCTCCAATTTCTGTCATGTCTTTCAGCATCAGGTTGATTTAATCTGTAAACAAAGCAAAAAATCTGCAGTGGACACTGTCTTTAAAGTCTTCTGGATCAGTTTCCTGGTATCTCCTGTGATGCTTTGCCCCCCTGAGTCTCCTTTGTAGAAAGGAATTCTTTTGTCAGAAAGAATTTAGGGGTGAAGGCTGGAATAAATGAACTCCAATGACATTTTCACATGAAAGGGCTAACTTTTAAATCTTAATGTTTGTGATTTTTTAGCTTTATCATTTATTGTACACAACATCTTCCAGGTGCTAAGTTATCAGTAGGATGGTTCATAGATGTGTGTGCACATGATCATTGTGAATCTAGCAGTGATTTTTAAGTCAGCCTTTTAATTCCCAACAATGTTGTGAGAGATGGGAGTACAAACTACTCAGATAACCTTAAAGGTGGGATGGCACACTAAGGGCAACCTGGTGTGAGTGAAAAGCATTCTGTATCTCTATGTTCTGCAGATTTGTTAAAGTTATTTGCCTTGTGTTCATGCATTTCACATGCTGGCTTCAACTCTTGATGGGGAAGTACAGTAAAGCACAGTGAGCACAAGTAAAGGTATCCCATGCTTTGTACTACTATGGAAAGAATTACAAGAGTTCTTGATGTAGGGTACTTTGCCTGAGGCTCACAAATAGTTCAGTCTCTACACAAAGCAATCAAGGAGTGGAGTTCTTCCTTTACTGTTTTCGTAAGTTAGTTGGGTGCTGGATTTAGGAGGAGAGTAGCCTCCTGATGCTTTTAAGTGAAGGCTCTGGGTTGTTTTTATATAGAATCACTGTCCCAGATAGAATTGAATTGTCCTTATCAGCAGCCTTAGTGATGGGCCAAAGACTGCTTTTAAGAGAGATAAAATTTCTTGCACTTCTGGTGGAGCACTTGGATTAATTCTTGTGCAGCTGCTCTCATTTATTTGATGAGATTTGTTTTCAGGTCGAGCATGTTTCAAATGAACAGAGTTTAGCCGCTGTAATTAGCAGCCTCTGAGGACAGCAGTCACTCTAAGGCAATTGGTGAACTACAAGCAAGGCTTCTAGGGGAAGTAGAAGTGTATGAGATGCGCTTTTTTTTTTTTTTTTTTTTTTTTTTTTGCTGGTGGCAAAGAGTATTCCTGCCTTGGCAGAACAGTGTATGTGTGGTATAACCACACTGCCTGCAGCTTCCATAACTGTAAGATTTTATTCAGATGTCTAGACTGAAGAGCATTTGGTTGAATCTAAGAGCAAATGCTTGCATGCTTGAAGGTCTTCTCATATCTAGGAACTTGTCATATTCAGATCATTGATCTCAGATTAGACTACGAAGTTAATTTCTGAGAAAGACATACTAATACAAGTGGCATGTTCAGTTTTAACATAGAGGTGAAACAATAACTGCAGTCAGAGCTGTGTGAGTTGGGGTTGTGAAAAGGGGACAAGTGCTGATTTGTTACTGCAGTGGGAAGTACAGTTAATGCACTGTCTCTACTTGGCTCTGGTCTGGCATTACGTTGCCTTCCTCCTTCATTATGTTTGGCTGAAGTACTTTGTTTGTAGCTCAGATATAGTGATGTGAAATAGAACAAAACCAAGCTATAATAAGTAAAAGTGTCCTATTTTTGTAGTATTAAGACAGCAAATGCTGTATAATGACTGGGTTTTCTCTGCTTGCTGTAGGAATTAATTCTGCCCTGCTGCTCTCTCAAAGGAATCCTTTTGTTGCATTGTGCAAAGCAGTTTGAATCTCTTTCTTGTTTATTCCCCTGAAGCCTAAAACTATAGACATCCCTGAATAATCCTGGTTTGGTTTACACCCTGTGTGCCCTGCAGGGAGCTTGCTGCAGCCAAACCTCCATAAGGAAAACTGCTAATGGCTGCTGCTTTGTAGTTGGCCTCCAGAATCCAGCCAGGTGAATTTTTAGCACAAATAACGCTCTATGGAGTGACAGAGAAATACCTTCACTCACTGCACTGTGATCTCAACTGCTTTGCTCAAGGATGACAAACCTACAGCAATTGTACTTTTAGACCTGTGCTTTCTCCTGTGCCAGACCTGGCCTGTCTGCATTCAGAGCTTGTCAGAGCACCATGAAAGGCCTTTAGGTGGTTGATATGGAAGTTTCTGGTACTGGATGTAGGTGCTAATGTCCTGTGGTTTGATAGAGAGTTTTGGATGCTTATAGGCAGAGATGGGAAAGATAAATTTATGGTAGTATTTATTTATTAAAAATATCCAAATCCCTTCCACTTGATGTTAATTAAATCTTTTTAATGATTCCAATGGAAATGAACAGGGCCCTTTGTAAGCTGTTGTTTGACAATGTTGTAAAAGCCTTGTTCTGGGTGATTGCTCCTAGTCTTTCAGAGGGAAGAGGGAAATAGAAGTTTTGTGTGTGAAACAGCATTAGCACTGCTTCCCCCAGTGTTTTCTGTATGTAATTGGTGCTGGCTCTCCTAATGCTGGTACTGCCTCCACATTCACTTTGGGTGGGGTATGGGTAGAGGAAAGATGTGTACAGCATTAAGAAAAGATGCATATCTTCCACATGCGTCTCTCCTGAGTAATGGGTTCTCCTATCTAGTGGAGATTGGCTCATAATGAGACTTGAGATTTCTAATTAGATCTGCTTTATAAAGAATGGGTCCAACTTTGTTGTCGATTATTTATATTTCTCCCTCTGATTCTCACCCTGCCCCAGCTCTTGCTTGTGAGCAGGAGGGGACAGGGGCAGTCATGGAACCAGCCCTGGAGAAGCAGGGCTGGACATGTTTCTTTCCTCTTGCAGCTCTGCCAGTGCACTTCAGCTCGAATTTATGCTCCTGCTGTTTGAGCTCTGTGCTGTGCAGGAGCTGAATCTGCAGAGATTTCTAATCACACAGAGCTTCTATGATGTGGAGAGACAATCATGCTCCTTTTCACTGGAGATTTAAATAAGATCTGATCCCAAGCATCCCTAGGCAAGATGTTTATGCACCAGGTCACTGAAACATAATCTGTTCCTTCCTCCTCAAGACGCTCCATATTTGTTTCTATTGCTTTCTTCAGACATGTTTCTGGTTGTTGTGATTTTTTTTTTCTTTCCCTTTCCTTCATGATGTGCTGGATCTTGGCACACCAGAGTGGATTTTCCCCAAGGATGTGGGGCTGTGCTGGGTCATGTGTATGTACATTTGCATTTTGCTACCTGAAGCCTCTTTGTTATCATGGGCCCTAAATCAGTCTTGCCCTGTATTTGTTCAAACCATTTCTTGCTAATAGTGGTGTGGTATAAACATCTCTCTGCACTCTGTTTCCTGAGTATGTGGCAGATGCTGAGGAGTTTTTGACAGGTGAATTGTTCAAGTACCGTCGAGATTAACTTGAAACCTTTATTTTATGTAGCTAGTGAGCATTAAAAGTAGGATTGAAAACTTAGCATGTTGTTTGAAACTTGTGGTGGGGAAAAGTGATTGCTCTCCACAGTTAAGCAATTTCTTTAGTATAGACCAGGTTGGGAGCTACATCACCTACAGCAGGATGTTTCCTTCTGGGCCCTTAGTGTGGGGATGAAGAAATGTTTTGGACATTTCCATCAGCATCCTTCTGAGAAAACTGGATCATGGAGCTCTCTAAACCAGCTTGTTTTGCATGTGCTAGAAAATGCTGTGTGCTACCAGTTTGAAGTGAAGAACATACCAGAGGTAGATTTGATAGTGCTCTTCACACTTGGCCAGTGATGACACTACCAGCCATTTCTGAAAGCAGGTGATCTCTGCTTCTTTATGGCACAGAAGTGGAAATCACTTTAAGAGAAACCCAAATAAGCAAAAAATCCCACCACATGATACAAACACTGATAAAAAATTTTGGAACTTAAATCTTGATGATTTTTTTCCCTGTACCTGTAATGCACAGATCATTAATTCCAGAAAACATCTGAACTGAAAATAAGACATTTTCCAGCAAATGGTACTAAGTGATTTTTATGCAAGCTCCAGTAGTTCATGTTCTACAGGGACTGAGGGAACAGCCCTATGCTTAGTTTTCTATGAGTAGATATTTTTTTCACGTTGAGGATGGTGAATGAAACACTGGAACAAGTTGCCCCAAGGATCTCCATCCATGGAGACTTGTAAAAGCTTGGTTTAATGAAGCCCTGAGCAGTACAATTTTGTTAGCCTGGCTTTTGAAAGGAGGTTGAATCACTTGATGTTCAGAGGTCCCTTCCAACCTAAGTTACTCATAGTTTTCCTTATAGGAGGCAATAGGTATCCAAGATCTCCAAAGTCATCAAATGATTTTGTGTGTTTCTCTTATAGCTGTGCTTGTTAGTAAGCTAATGACAAGGATTGCCAATGCCATTTGAAATTATTTGTTACTGAATACTTGAGTGGTAACAGTGCTAAAGGCAGAAGAAAACGTGACCTTAGCTAACAACACAACCCAATGTCAGCATGAAATGGCTGCAAACAACAGCAGAGGCATTTCTGTAGATGGAAGTGTGTATAATTCAAAGTACATCCTCTGCTGATTTGGTGTAACACTGGAATTGATGAGAACACTTTAGTTTCTTTGGTGTGTCATTGGTGTGACTGTCAGGTTGCATACGAGCAACTTGGAAGAAGTAGGATGCAGGTTATTCTTTGATTTTAATACTAAGCACATAAATCTTGGTGTTTAAATGTGGACATTTTTTTTTCTTGAAGTACATCTTGCTATGAATTAGTAGGTGAGACTGTTTTGTGCCATTTAATCTTCATGCCATTCTTCAAAGTAGTCTTTTAAGGCTTCTGAACTTGTAATGGTGAGCTTTATTTTGCTGACTGAGCTCTGTATTATAGTTTCCCATATAAAAAACCCAGATGTTTTTATTAAGTCATCACATTTGACATTTTTGACCCTCTTTCCTCATAATACTTGCAAAAGATAGATAAGTAAGCTTGGCTTAAATGTTTTCTAGCTGATTAAGATGCCAATAAACCCATTCATATTTTTGTCTAGTAATTATCAGTGGTTATTAGTGGGAGAAAATTTCCAGGTGCTGGCAGGAATTGGTAGGATGCTGGTACTAATATTTAAATGCTAAATGCAAAACTGGTATAAACCAAGAAGGGAATAGAAGTTCTCTGGCCTGTCTTCTTCTGTTCTCCTTTTCAGTGAAGGCTTCGTTAATTCAGTCTTGAGGTTGTGAAGTGGAGTGCAATAGCAGGTACCCCTGAAGGTTTCCATGGTAAATAAGGCAAAGAAAACAATTCAAAATGATGCTGTCTGGAACACTGACTTCTTATGGAAGCTAATATGTAAAGATGGTATTGAAATTCACATTTCTCAGTTACAAGACCTAATGTGTCTTGCTTTCAGTCTCTGGAGTGAATCTGAGGGTGAATATATAGCTGTCTGTCACATGCTGTGCTTCATGTGTGCCAATTCCTCTGTTTGCTAATTCGTGTTTAAGTAAAGGCAAGCACAGATGGTTAATAAAGAGGACAAGGTAATTTGCCAGCACGGTGGTGTATTTGCAGGAGTGAGACTTGTAATGACGACAAAACAGCCTCAAGCCTGTCCTTTTAAATTAAAATTTTATGTTAGAAAGTTGAAATACCTCAGTTTTGTCCCCTGTCTTAATTTATAATGGGATTAATTTATGGTTTTTTTGGTTTTTTTTTTTTGGTTTTTTTTTATATTCTAGCAAGTGCTTGTTGACCTTTCAGTCACTTACTGTTAAGGAGCCATTCTTGTTGGGTGTGGAGCATAAACAAGAATTAGGCACGAAGGGAGAAGTTCAAATGCAGGACATGCTTCAATTCTGTGAGAGACTTAGAGATTCTTCTCGCCATAGTGCCTGGAGGCAAAGGTCTCATTATCCCTTCACAGACTCTCTCCCTCAAACTAAACAATGGCAAGAAAAAACCCTCACCACAGGAGCAGCCTGCTTAATCTTTTTAGCTCAATTGAGTTAGCTTAGCTGGACTGAAAGTCCCCCTTGGTTGCTGGTTAATGTGCAGGGCAATGGTTCAAAGGTTGCTTTCCAAGCTGGCTTGGAGACCCTTAAGCATGGATTCGGTATTTGTCAACATGTAGGGAACTGGTTGGCTGTGCACAATATGCAATGAACTACAGTGCTGCTGGTAACTGATGGCTTCAGGCTGCTGCAGCAGTACAAATAGTAAATAGCCACCCTGTACCCAAACCATTCAGTTCCACTCTGCACCAAATTATTACTGCTACTTGGAAATAAAGTGCTATGTAATGGAGGTGAGATTCAGGTGGCTCAGATGACCAAAGTGGTTGACTTGTGAGCTTAGATAAACCAAGCCAATCCTGCTCTCATGTTCTGGGAGGCCCCCAGATTTTTTTCCTCCAAATAGCCTG
Organism: Psilopogon haemacephalus; assembly: GCA_013396835.1. NCBI lineage: Eukaryota > Metazoa > Chordata > Aves > Piciformes > Megalaimidae > Psilopogon > Psilopogon haemacephalus. The sequence continues at coordinate 1,687,615 of VWZI01009168.1, forward strand.
ATAGCTGGTAAAGCAGTTGGCCACATTTGATGAACAATTTTCTCAAGACAGAAGTTTCGTATTTCTGGGATACCTGCAAGTATGGAAGATTTGAGTGCTCATGCTTCCAAAAGGCAGAACGCCTCAGGCTGTAACTGGTACTTACCATCTCCAGAAATGTTGCAGGTTTACCTGCACATTAAGCATATAATTTTTATTTAGAGATTTGATAAGACAATGTTTTCCCCAAAAATCTTATTCTGGTGCCTTCTGAGTCTTGGGTGTTTCTGGAGGCAGGGTGCTACTAACTGCTAGCTTGCTCACTGTGGTTAGTTTTCAGTAACAGCTGTTGACAGATGGCAGTGCCCCACCAGTGTTCCTTGTTATTTTTGGTTAAATGAGGTAGCAACAGCTTGTACTGCATGCTAAAAAGTACTAAATGGGGTGGAGAAAGACTTATGTGGCTTTTCCTTCTGCAACCCAGCCTGCTGACACTTTCTGATAGTCTCCTACTGATAGACTTTTCCATTTTCCTTCAGTTCATATCTTTATAGCCTCCACTCAATTGTTCATACTATTTTTTTTTTTTTTTTTTGTGCTAGTTCTTCATGCTGATTCTTTGGAAAGCTTGAGTAATGACTGGAAACAGCTGCTAATAATAAAAAAACTTGCTAATTTGGGACTTAAATCTGCCTCCACTTTCACACCTCCTCTGTGCTATTACCACTTCCATACCTGAGTCATGGAGCTTGTGAGCATTTTTTAATGTGCCAACAGGTAGTAATTCTGGTTGCCTGTCCAAGTGAGTAATTAACACTTGGCTACATGTAGTGTAACACTGACATGGTCACTTTTGCTTCTGATTTGTCAAAATATAAAGCAAATTAATAAATCAGTCTGAAATATGGCTGTTGCTCCTAAGCAGTATTAAAATTTAAAAATAAATTACTTCAGCTCCTTTTACTTGGTGAATGAATAAATGGAAACACTGAGTCTCTGTTTTCAAACAGTTTTTACAACTGCTTAAAGTTGCCTGCACTTTGGAATAGATGCCTGTGACTAATCTTTGTAATTTGAAGTTTGGCTTTGGTGTCTCTTTCAGCTAGTAGGAATGTCTTGGTCCATGTCTGGATTCTTGACATGGCTACACCTAGTAATAAAAATAAATAATGAAAACAAGCTACCAAATGTATATCTACTTGTGCATAACAGGAGTGTATACCTTTTCACATCCATGTGAGAGGCTACTGTAAAATGGTGCTGTACAAGGACTATTACTCTCTTCATTAGATTTTACTCTGTAAAACACATTTCAAACAACTTGCTCTCTTTTCTGATTACCCCAACTCATGTGTTCCCTTTTGATACATGTAAAAGGAGCAGTCATATTTCAAAAAGGTCTTTCATATGAGCTTTTAAATATTAATTCTAGAAAACTGGCTTAAGGATGCCTTGGTGCATCCTTGTAATATACCTCCAACTCAAAACATAGTTCTGAATCTGAAATAAAATTGTCTTCTATGTGTTCTCTTTTGCTCCTGTCCTGGAATGTTAAGTCCTAGGTGGCTCTAGACACGTTACAGGGCATGAGATACAAAGTGCCTTCAATAACCTTGAAGTTAAAGGATTATCTAGTTCCAACCCTGCTGCTATGGGCAGGTTCACTTTCTGCTAGGTCAGGTTGTCCAGACCCACATCCATCTTGGCTTTAGAAACATCCAGGGAGGCAGATTCCACCACCTCCTTGGGCAATGCATTCCAGTGTCTCCCCACCCTTGTGGTGAAGAACTTCTATCTAACATCTAATCTAAATCTACCCTCCACTTCCTTGGATCCATTCCCTCTAGTCCTATCACTACCTGATGCCTTAAAAAGATCCCCCTACAGTTCATGGGTGCATTGCAGAGCATCAACAAGCTGGGCCCATTGTGGGCCAAGGGATCCTCTGCCTGGCCTCTCAGGTGAGTGCCCAGGGTGTGCACTGGGTGCATGGTGAATTTTAGAGACACTGGAACAGGTTGTCCAGGGAGATTGTGGCTGCTTCCTTCCTGGGAGTGTTCAAGGCCAGGCTGGATGAGGCATTCAGCAACCTGTTCTAGTGGGAGGTGTCCCTGCCTATGGTGGGGGGGTTGGAATTGGATGATCTTTGAGGTATCTTCCAACCAAAACCATTCTATGATCATGTGTTTGAGTGGGAACTTGCAGGGGGTTTGTTCACTGTATGAGCTCACCTTTCTGAAGAAAATAATCCATTTTGTCCCTTGTGAAACAGATATACTTTTCTGCATCTCCTCTGCTCTGAGTCATGCCTTTTCTCCTGTGTGTGAAGTCAGGGGAAGAGAACAACAAAATAATCTAAAACTACTCAGTGAAAATGGGGCTGTGGAAAATTATGCGGACATCTTAATTTGCTGAAAAAAAACTCAGAAGCAGCCTGTTCAGGATTAAAGCAATCTATTGGTTTCCATCTCCCAAACTTTACTCAGGCAATGTACGTCAAGGTTCATGTTAAGTTCTCTGCTGGTTTCCTAGTTATGTACATCATCTGGCCACATCAAGACCAAAAACTTCAGCACTGGCTGTAAAAACACTGAATTGAGTGTCCTGCTTTTATCTGGTTTATTATTTCCTCCTTTCTTCAAAATTTCCTCAGAGTAACCCAAAGCTACCCCAATCCAAATTAGCCAGGAAACTTAGAACATCAATGGATGGTGTCTGTTGATAACTTCATAAGAATTACCTCATGTGCTTAATTTCCTGGTAGACTCTTTGTGTTTGGCAGGAAAAGTTGCTAGGATGAAGAATCTGTGTAGGTGATGCTGGAACAAGTTGGCACTTAAAAAGACAGATGTCACTCTGTGTAGTTTCTGTATTTCAGGAAAGTAGTATAAATCAGTGTAAGTTTTAGGATAAATTGTCCATCCTTGAACTGAAATAAAAGTAGATATTGCTAATTTTAACATTATTCTTATTTTTATAGTCTGACACAGCATTTATCAAGGCAGAAACTTCTGCTTAAAGCACGATCAGCCATCTGAAAAGAGGACAGCCTGTTTCCAGGAGCTGAGTTTTTATGGGGACTACACCTTATGGTTTGCAATTTAGGAATAAAACGTAAATGTCATGTGCGAAGGGAAGTACCTCTCTAAAAAGTTGATGAGTCAGTGCAAGGGGAAAAAAGCTGCTGCCTGATTGGTCTGAGTAATCAAGAAAGTGATCTTTCAGGGTCAGAGATGTGCTAAAGAGCTGTGCCAGCCAGACTTGCCTTAGGGAGAGGAGAGATCTTGAGCTGGTCTAGAAAACTGTTTCTTATATTAATGAAGTCTTGTTTTCTTTTTGTTTGTAACTTGACTCCTTTCAAATCTTGTGTAGAGCTAAGTGTGCTTGTGTGAAACCAGAAATCTATATAGATGAAAATCAGTTGTGTTTAGTTAACGTGTAGTCTGGGGTGGACCTCTTTTTGCATCTGCATAGATAAGAGGTTTCTTATGGCTGTTCAGATCTAGAGTGTTTTAGATCTGAGAGGAGGTTGTTGTGAGGTGAGGCTAGGTCTCTTCTCCCTTGTAACAAGTGATAGGATGAGAGTAAACAGCCTCAAGTTTCATGAGAGGAGGTTTAGATTGGATATTAGAAGAAACATCTTCACTAAAAGGGTTGTCAAACACTGGAACAGGCTGCTCAGGGAGGTGGTTGAATTCCCTTCTCTGGACATTTTTAGATGCGGTGTTAAGGGACATGTTGGAGTTAGAAAATGGTTGGACTCAATGATCTTAAGGGTCTTCTACATCCAAAACAACTTGGTGATTCTACAAATTCCAGTGTTTGCTGCTGATGTCTCACTTAATGGTTTCAGAGTCTTTTCTGAGTAAGGATGATAGTAATTAAGGTGGCTAGCAGTGCTGGTTTATCTGAATCCTATTCTACATCAGCTAAATTGGCAGAATCATCTGTGAGATGGTTTCACTGATTAGATGAATGTTGTTTGGTTGTTTTTTTAAACTCTTCCCCTCCCCTCAGAGTGCTGAAAATGGCAAAGGTTGATGGTCTCTGCCATCAGTGCTCCCGGCTCTTACATGGGAACCTCTTTGTATTTTAACTTCTCCAATTCCATTTAGGTATTTGTTTTGTGAAGTCTGTAATAGCTGTATCCAGACAAAGACTTTTAACTGGGCTGTGATTAATGTTTGCTTTCTTTGTAGTGAATGTGAATGATTCTGTTTGGCTTAACTTTCTCTAGAATGAAGTTAAAATATATTAGCTTGCATTTGATGTAGCTTAAGAGTAGTACATAGATCATTCCTCTGGCTCAGCTGGTGTCTTCTTACTTGTTAAGAATAACAGCAATAATTTGATCATGTGTTAGATTCATCCTTAATTTTTACTTGACAAACTTTGCCTTTGAACTAGAGGAGATCTTTTGCCTGCCTAAAAATGTTTGTTCATAGCTTCTACCACCTCTTACTGAGTTATGAATTTTGATTTAAAGTGACTATGCCTTTAGCCCTTTGCTTAGCTGTTTCTGTGGATAAGGTGGTCTGAAGGTTGTAGTCAATAGAGGAAGGGACAGAATTCCAAATTTTACTGGTCTCTCACCAGTACTGATCGTTCTTGGCTAATCTTTATTTGATGCAGTAAGTATCTTTATGTGGGGAAACTATTCATTTATGGGTGTTACAGCTGTGGAAGTCTCTTACTATGCACACAACATATGGGAGAAAGCCAGGATGCTTAGAAAAGAACTCAAATGACTAGCTGCAGCATCAAAGTCAATTGTTGAGTCTCATTTGGGACCAACTTTCAGTCATGGCAGAAAATTTGGGATTACTGGGCAACAGGATTAAGTTTTATCTAGGTGCAGAGACCTAGGGATGGTTAAAAAGGATCTGGTGCCATGGGGAAGAAGTGAGTAGCATCACTGAGGAAGGCCAGGTAAGAATGGGTTAGGCAGAATTGGTTAGTCTGACAAGTGCTTGCCTGCCTTTTTTCTTTCAGAAGAAAATGGGGGGAGGATCTTTGTACTTTTCTTATGTACAAGCCTGAATAACAGTAATTACTTTAAATTATGCTTTGACTGCATTATTTATATTGTAAGTTCTTTGGGAAAGATTTTTTTTTTTTTTCCTTTGTAGCACTTTAGAGTCCCTGTGCTTCTTTAGTTTCACAGTGCCTCTGAAATATAAGTATCATATTTAGTACTGTAATGTCATTAAGGCAGTATTTTAACTCCACCTTTCTATATCCTTCTCTTCCCCCCCTCCGAATATGGTTGCTTTTATTTGCTGTATCTAGTGATGGTGTTTGTTTATGGGGGAAGAATGTGGATGAAAGAGCTCACATGTAGCTTTTGTTTTAAAGGAGTTGGAGGGAGGGGGACAAGCTTTGGGAAAACAGAAGCCTTTGCTGACTGTTAATATTTTATAAGCTGTGATGCATTTTTTGCTTTGGAGTCTTTTTCCCATGACTCTTTCCCTTGAGGCAATGGTTTGCTTAAAATGAAGCTTTGATGGTGAAGAAGGCCTGAGAAATTGATGCATCTCAGAAACTGGAGCTTTCCAGTTGCAGATCAGGAACTCAGACTGTGCTTGTATTTGAAGCTATAGTATGTGTGGATTTGAGCATTTTAGATTCTGTTATCCATCTATAAGGAAATCACACACTGTGTTGAAGGGTCTGTTGAACTCCTTCGTATACTAAAAGCTTTCCGTGCTTATTTAAAATCACATAGAAGGAAATATGAGATATTGGTATCTAAAAAAAAAAGTCAGGTCTAGGTCTGGCATTCACCTTCATCCCCAATGTAGAAAGCTGAAAGCAGAATTGAGCCTACTGTGATGGTGATTAAATAAAGGAAGTCTTATACCTTGGTATGTATTCTGACATTTGCTCTGACTTTCTACATGATCTGGAGTCAGACTCCTCATGTATATTTTGCCTCTTTCCACAATATTAAAAAAAAAAAAGGAACTAGCCCTATATAGCTCATACACAAAGAAATGTGTGCAAAGCATTACTAGAAATAAATATTCTTGAAAATCCATTCTAAAAATTCCTAAACAAGCATTTTGTCCCTGAAGTAAAACACTTTTTACTGCTCTGAAGTTGGGTACCTAAACAGTCATTAGTGTAAAAAATGTTTTACTAATCCATTATCTGCTAATTTCTGGTTTTACTTCTAAGAAAAGAATTTTTTCAAAATTACCATTGAAGTCACTGATACCAAGTATGGTCTCACTGTCTTTTCTACAATGATCCCAGGTAATGTAAAATGCCAGTTAGTCAGTTAGTGGGTTTACCCTCACAATGTCTCTGAAGAAAATAGACAAATGAGGTTGCCACACCATTGCTTCTCTTCCAGTATCTCTCAAAATTAGTCTAATGTGGGTTAGGGAATAGATATTTCTCACCGTCTCTAATGAGCTGCTGATTGAAGGTCTGGTTGTCCTTAAATATGATTATATAGACATTGCAAAAGCTGGCACAGGCTGCTGTTTTTAAGATCCTGTGTGCCCACAGCTTCTCAGAGCTGTGTTCTACTACTCATACCTAGTTGAATTGAGGTGGCAGAGGGCCACTGAATCCTCCTCAAAGTGCTAGTTGTATTCATGGGGAGTGGGCAGGAAGTCTTCCTTTTAGTCCATCAAGAAACTGCTGATGTAACTAGTCAATACTGCGAAGTACTCCAGAGCCGGAGTCAGCATCAGGTCAGGTTACTCATCCCATGTTAACAGCGTTGGATGCTCTGGAGAACATATGGCCATCTCTTTAACCTAGTTGGCAGCTGTCTCAGGAGCTCCTGAAGCTCGCTGTATGTTTTCTGTCAGAAGCAACTGAAAACCACTTTTCAGCAGCCACTTGTAGATACAGAGCGTAGCCTTGGTGGTGAAATCCTATTCTGAATAGTTTTTAAAGAAACAAGTCTGGTCTGTATGCTTTGCTTGCATATGTGCCTTCAGAGTCTGTAAAGATGGAGCATTTATTTATGTAATCATCATACTAGTCATACTTGTTGTAGTAGCTGATAATCTTTCTCAAAATGCATGTAGGCTGCGGAGTTGCTGCTCTTTTGTCTCAGCCACCTGCACTTTTAGACTTATTTCTCATGTTTATTGCTTCACAGGACATTTTACAGGTTTTTAAATGGTTATCTAATTAAAGGCCAGGCATTCTGGGTGGGAGTCATTGAGTAAGGTGCATAGCACTTTAAAATTTTTGCAGATGTACTACCTATGTTATTGCATTGACCTTTAACTAGTAGATTAATGCCTTGGTACATAGAATCATAGAATCAGTCAGGGTTGCAAGGGACCACAAAGATCATCTAGTTCCAACCCCCCTGCCATGGACAGGGACACCCTACTGTAGATCAGGCTGGACAGAGCTTCATCCAACCTGGTCTTAAACATCTCCAGGGAGGGAGCCCCAACCACCTTCCTGGGCAAACAATTCTCCTCTTTTCTGTGGTTCTCTAGGACATGTAGGCTGATAGCCTTGGCTTTTTCCTTTGTTTTTTAAGAAACAACTGCACACATTGTGTTTCTTGGCTTGGAAAGTATTACTAATTATGCAAAATTAATGACCAATATTAATTTTGATAACCAGGCAAAGATTGAGAGCAACTATGAAAACTGTTTGTTAACATCAAATCTTGCCAGAAAACAAACTTACAATGTTTGAAATGCACAGTTTGGATACTTACACACACAGGGAATGGGCAAAACTAGAACACTTTAAGAAATAAGTAGCAAATGCAAACATTAAAACTGGAAAGAGGTTTTTAGTTTGAAGTACACCTCTTGCCCACCAGGGGACTCGAGAGGCTCCTTTCTGCTACTAAGGCAGAAAGGCACAAGAGAATCTATTTACAGAATTTCTTAGAGAGAGGCTTTGAAATATTTACTCACAAAATAGAATCAGACAGTACCCAAAGCTGGAAGGGAGTTCTGTTGGTGTCTTGAAAGTCATTGCAGGCAAAGCAGAGCATGATGTGGCAGGGCAGAGCAGGCAAAGCAAAAGTAAAAGCGAAAGCAGGAGAAGCATGTGGCAGAAGCCTATTTATTGATTGCCTGAATGCAAATGGCTGCCATGGCCACACAAAGTCACCAATCAGAATTGCACTTTGCCAAACCTGACTGTACTAGTTGAAGTCAGGAGCTTGCTTTCCCTTATTTGGGAGGAACAATCTGGGCAAGTCTTGGACCCTCAAAGTGGGTGTCTCCAGGCCTTTTGTCTTCTCCCTGCACTCTGTTTCCTCCCCCTCAGCAGAGGGAAAGGGACTATGGGCTCATGCCTGGGCAAGCCAGGACATGTAATGACATGATGAGGGGTAATGGGTTTAAACTGGCAGAGGGGAGATTTAAACGGGATGTTAGGATGAAGTTCTTTACAGTGAGGGTGGTGAGACACTGGAACAGGTTGCCCAGGGAGGTTGTAGCTACTCCCTCCCTGGAGGTATTCAAGAAGGTGTTCAGGTTGGCTGAGGCCTTCAGTGACCTGTTCTAGTGGGAGGTGTCCCTGCTTGTGGTGGGGGGTTGGAACTGGATGATCTTTGAGGTCACCTCCAACCTAAACCATTCTGTATACCTTCTATGACAGAAGGGCTGCCAGGAAAGTTTAGGACGCCTCACTGTCTTATTGGTGGGCCAGTCTCTGCCAAATGTGAACTGGTGGGCATCATGCCAACTCTGCTGATTGCGGATACACCTAAACAAAGGTCACAGGCAAGGCCAGTGCTACAGCTTCCCCAACCCTCCAGCACATCTTCTCATTTAACTTCACCAATCCAGTTATCCTGAGATCTGTCCCAAAAAGAAACAGAGCTGCAGTTTGACATTTTTATCTCCTTGTAGATATTTCTTGAACACTTTTGTGCAGGACTTCTGTGTAGTAACAGGCTTTGCATTAGGGAGGATATTCTGTGTAGCTGGAAGTGGAATCTAGATTCTACAGCATTTCTGCCTTCTGAATATTCTGCATTTCTGAATATTCTCTGGGTGACTGGAGGCAATAAGATACTTTTGGCCTTTTGGTAACAGTGCTTTGTCCTAAAAATGTCAGGGTGCTCTTCTGTTCCTAATACAGCTCGGCATGCTTCATATATAGCAACCCTTTCTGCAAGCAGTAAGTGGTAGCAACACACCTTGCGACTTCCTTTTGTTACTAATGAAGCATGTTAGGGCTTTCAGCTTCTTGGTGAGCTGGCAATAATTACCCAAGCAGGCAGAGGGATTTGCTCAGGGAATGTCAGTTGGGGGATGCAAGCTGGGGAAGATGGATGCTTCTTCCTATGATGTTATGGCAACAGATGGTGCTAATACCTGGAAACTTGAACCTGGTCTGTGGAGCTGGAGGTGCCTAGTGTGCGTGCCATGCCTCTGTCCTTTGTGGGTGAAAGGTTTCAGTCCATTTAAATGCTTCAGATTCCTGATCTGTATCTTAGTTACCTGAATCGTATATACCCTATATAAATAAAGTGAAGACCAAACGTGACTTTTTGATTCTCCAGGTGCCTGCTTTTCTGTATCAATTTTAGCTAATAGACCTCAGGCACTAGCCAGCAGATGTCTCCCAGGAGCTTGGTTTAACACCAGCTTCAGTAGTTGTTTTCCTCTAGCATTGCTGGGTGCCAACCCTGGGAAATAAGAGACCTCAGTTTCAAACGTGGCTAAAGCTTCAAGCAACCAGCTAAGAAGAACTGAGTTAAAGCATTTTTTTCTAATATGTTGTGTTGTGGTTTCTAGTTTTCCTGAGCTATTTGAAAATGTCCCTTTTCAATATGCATAACCTGTTTTGATGATATTGGGAAGATAAGAATGTATTTGGAATACTACTCTGACCTTTAGCAGGAGTGAGAAGAAGATTTAGGGGGGAGAAAAAAAACCCCAAAAACCAAAAACCCGTGCTTAGGAATGGAGTTTAATCCAGATGCTGGCAATGCCCTAAAGTTGTCATGCCCTTGAAGAAGTCCTTTGGCAATTGTTTCAGTTTACTTGTTAAAATAATAGAAAATATTTCTCTCTGCTGTTGAATAGCTGTGCCTTTTAATCACATTTTGATTACTTTTGGAACAAGTGCTGTGCAAGGTGGACCACAGACCCGGGCAAAGGAAGCTGTTGCTAGAGGTAGCAGGTGTAGTGTGACTATCAGTAACAGGATGCTGCTGCAGCCTGTTTTGCCTGTAGCTTGAATGTTCACCGGAGCCGAGGCTCACAGCAAGCACAGGTGGTCCAGACTGTTGCTGTGAGTTTTTGAGCTGGCTAAAGCCTGTAGGTGAGGGCAAGGAGGGAAGGTTTCCATACTTGGTCTTCAACCTGATAAATTCCTGCTACCTTTGTTTATGAAGATAATGTCTGAGGGAGCTCCAGTGTTTCTGCAGAGTTGAATTTGCTGTCTTGTGAATGAATGCAGGAGAGGTCACTTCTTTTTGTATACTACATTGCCTAAATAGTAAGGTTGAGAGGAAACCTTAGTGTTGGTACTGTGCACCACACAGGATTAAGAATAAAACAGAAATTGCTGTGCTTTATCTACTGTTCAGGAATGAAGGACCAGTTTCCAGCAGCTATTCCAGACCTTCAATAAGGCCACTAATTCCTGTAGTTCTGGTAAAAGCTATTTTCTGCCTGTAGATGATCTCCCTGGTCCATCCTGTATAAATAGCTGTTCTCCTGGACTGGTATCTCCAGAGCTCAGGGTATGTGACCCACTTTGCATTTTTATCTATGAAGCTTAAGCTAAGGAGCGTTGTGAGGAGGCAGTGATGTCTGTGTTGGGCTGATGCTGGTGTGCTTATACCCCGTGCCATTTAAAGGGTTCAGAGCATAAAAAAGGACAAGACCCCTGAGTGCAGTCAACAGGGAAAGCTGTGGCAGTGAAACACAGAAATAACAGCTTTTTGTAGAGTGCTCAGTAGGCTTTGAATTAGATGGTGTGTTTGTGGAAGGCTGCCTTCAGAGTTAATGGTATCTCTGTACGGACAGCCTGGCTCTGAATGGTGGGTGAATGCCCTTCAAAGCCTCATAACCAATTTCTGGGTGACAGAAGGAGTAGGTACTGCGTAGGGGAAAGCTCTTTTTGCTCCTTAAATTGAAACTTTATGTAAACATGGGCTTTTGAGGGTGTATATGCTTTTTCTAATGTATACATTGTGGATTTCCTGAGGCTTAAGATCTGGGGAAAAGCTGTATGGCTGGCTAGAAAGGGCACTGTGGGAATATTGTGTTTCCAAGGATGACTTTGAGGAAAACAGATCTTTACCTTACTTTATTTTTGCCATTTGTGCATGTTTGTGTCTTTATTAAAAGAAATAGGTGTATGTTTAATTTACATTTTCAAAATCAGTATATGGTGACAGCTGTGTGTTAAGTGCTAGAAGCTAGTGACTGATTCTTGTTTAGGTGCCTGTATGAACTGTGCTCAAGTAATTAGTGAAGCTAATAAGCTAATAAATCCTGGCTATTATTAGGGATTTATCTCAGCTTTAGTGCTTTTGTGAGTTTTTTGGCTGTATGAGCGCTTGCTCCTTGTTGGTATCATACCTATTTTGTTGTCTCTCACTGCTATTTAATTTTACAAAGGCTATAGGAACATGAAACCTTTGTTACCTCTCTTTTAAACATATTTCAGTCTGATGGAAGCTTTCATATTGCTTACAACCTGACTGAATGATGGTTTCATCAAGTTTTAAAAGTTCTGTCCAGCTAACATGTGGACAAACAGGTTTCTGAAAAGCACTTTGCTCTGTTCTTGGTTATGTTAATGCTCACATGCTATTTTGGAGTGCATACTGTGCCTTGGTAATGCAATGACATTAATGTTGCCCTTACGGTTATAAAAATGATCTTTTGAAGCAAACAGGCTGGAATTTTTAAACCTTTCTACTAGTCTCTTGTTTTGAAGTCTTTAAGGCTTTTGTTCTCAGGCTTCCTCACAACTGTCAAGGATGCTACTTAATTGTGAGCCACCTGATTCCATGATTAAAGATGACAATATCCCTCAGAAAAAGAACTTGCATCAGTCATGAGTTGCATGAATTCAGGTTAGTCTTCAGCAGGAAGATTTTTCCTTAACTTACAAAGCCAGTTCTTGAGAGCGGATTTTGAACATTGCCAGATCTATTTCTTATTCTCTCAGGTAGAAGTTGGAATTTATTTTTCACATATGAATTATCTGCCTAGTTAGGTGTTGGTCACGGTGTACTTCAGTGTCCTTAGTTAACACTGTCATAGAATCATAGAATGGTTCAGGTTGGAAGAGACCTCAAGCATCATCCAGTTCCAACCCCCAGCCACAGGCAGGGACACCTCCCACTAGATCAGGTCACTCAAGACCTCATCCAGCCTGGCCTTGAACACATCCAGGGAGGGAGCAGACCTCCCTGGGCAACCTGTTCCAGTGCCTCGCCACCCTTACTGTGAAGAACTTCCTCCTAACATCCCGTTCAAATCTCCCCTCCGCCAATTTGAACCCATTCCCCCTCGTCCTGTCATTACAAGACCTTGTGAACAGTCCCTCCCCATCCCTCCTGTAGGCCCCCCTCAGATACTGGTAGGCTGCTATAAGGTCTCCCTGAAGCCTTCTCTTCTCCAGGCTGAAAAGCCCCAACTCTCTCAGCCTGTCCTCATAGCAGAGGTGCTCCAGCCCTCTGATCATCTTTGTGGCCCTCCTCTGGACTCTCTCCAACAGTTCCATGTCCTTCCTATGCTGGGGGCTCCAGAACTGCACACAGTACTCCAGGTGGGGTCTGAGAAGAGCAGAGTAAAGGGGTAGAATCACCTCCCTTGCCCTGCTGGTAATGCCTCTCTTAATGCAGCCCAGCACACAGTTGCTGTCTGAGCCGTGTGTGCACAGTGTTGGCTCATGTTGAGCTTCTCATCCACCAGACCCCCAGGTCCTTTTCCTCAGAGCTGCTCTCCAGCCACTCACCACCCAGCCTGTATTTGTGCTTGGGATTGCAGCGCCCCAGGTGCAGGACCTTACACTTGGCCTTGTTAAATTTCATGAGGTTAGCCTGGGCCCACCTCTCCAGCCTGTCATACTGGAATTGTTTTAATAAGTACAGAACTACTCACTGAAATATATATGTTTTGCTTTTTATTGCTACTCCTGCCCAATTGTTTTTCTCCTTTTAGTGTTGCTTTTCTTAGATAAGGAAACAAAAGCACGTGTATGTTGGGGGGGCTGTTAAAAGAAGAATTTTGTCCATTTAAGTGCCACCTTACTTGTGCCTGATGGCAGCCATACTACTTATTTATCATGGTCATAAATGTGTTGTCTAGATTTACATTGCAGAGACCTTACTCGGAAGATTAAACTCGTACTTGCCATTTAAGATATCGTAGTTTAAATAGGGTGATATATATGAGATAAGAAAAAAAGTCAAGGTAATAGTGAGATGCATATCCTGGCAGAGTCATTGTGGCAGGCGCAGTCCTGGTTGAGCCCTTGGATGGATCCCTGCTGAGGTCAGATTTATGGGAATCCTCAAAGCCAGTTATAAAGGATGAGGTAGTTCATGAGGTAGTGCCAGAGGGCAGCTTCAGGGGTGGACTGGACTGGAGCTGTGTCTGGGTTAAGCTTGGAGAACTGGGCCTGTAGGGAGAGGGATAGTGAGTGGGACTGGGATGTTGACTAGGGTGGCTGAGCCCAAGTGGGCTCTGTTTTAAAGGCTCAAAACACTGTGCCTAATGAGGAGAGTGGGGAAGGCCAGGAGAGAGCATCTGACATGGCTGAGCAAGTAACCCTAATGTTGTGCTGCGCTTGTGTACCTCTGCTTGTGGCTGTGAGTCCTTTGATTTTAAGCACTTAATCCTCCAGGGGAGTACCTACATGTCCCTGTATCTTGAGTGGGTTAATAAACTCATTTTCCTGGAGAAACCTATACATGGGGCTGTGTCTGGCAAAAAAGGAATAAGGGGAAACATTGCCCATTTCCTTTTGGCATCAATGGTTTTGCCTGTGTGTGTCTTTGGCTTTTACAGGAGGCTCTTAGCACTTCAGTGATTTGGGCTTTGCCAACCTAGTTGAGGTTAAGCATGGAGTTGTGATGCACTGACATTTATGTTCTCTTTAGCAGCAATTGTGTCTGCTGCTAGTGCAGAATGCCCTGTGGTGGGTGAGAAGGCAGATTTCTCCAGTGACATCCACCTTTGTGTGCACTTGGGAGGTTCTTATGAGAGAGATTCAGGTGGTGCTCATAAGGTGTATCTGTCTTGCATACTTCAGCTGCAGTGATGGTTGGAAATGGAGCATATAATAAATTGGCACGGGAGGGCCAGAGCCAATTTAGTACCTTGATGAGTGTAGCTGAAGACTGTAGCAGGGCATCTTTGGTAGGAGGAGAGATGGTTGTAAGGTTTTCCCAAATTCTAGTCACTGTAGATTAGCTGTGTTCTCTCAGGGTTGCAGACCAGTAACAGAAGGATTTGCATCTGATGTTTTAAAGTTTTTAAAAGCCAGAAAGCATCTGCTTTCATTGGAAAGGAAATTGAGACTCAATTACTTTGCTTTAAATGGTCCCAGGCTGGTGGTTCAGGCAGGGGAAACACAGGCCCTTGTTTACTGTGGCTTCTGTGCAGCTAGGACAGTCTCCTCCCCATTTTACACCTTAGCCAGGCCTGAAGGGGTTACATTTGAAAATGAATAATGACTAAATTTATTCGTCATGGTCAAACGATGACAGCTGTTGAGATGCTCCTGTTAGCTCTTCCCAGGGGATAAAGTCAGGCTGGTTCCTAGTGCAAGCCAGCCCAGCCAGGCAGAGTCAGCTCGTTTTTATCCCAGATTATTTGTCCTGGGTTCCCCTCACTAGTAGGGGATTTCCCTCCTGGAAGTGAACCGAAGTTTCCTAGGCTGAAGTGGGTGTCGATGAGAATCCTGCAGAGCTGCAGTCATGGAGAGAGGACTGAAGGCATAGCTGTTTTAAATCCACGTGTGAAGACAGCATGCTTAATGAATACGAGGGGCAATGATTGATTTTGTTCTGGACTGAAAGCCGCGGCGCTCTCTGAAGCACTGTTACATCTGGGCACGCTATGGAAAATATGAAGGAATGTTGAGGAAGCTTATTTGCAGGAGGATATGCACTTGTAAGCAATTTTTTTCCCCTTCTTCCTAAATAATGTAAAGGAATTGAAAAAGGTAAAGCAATTTTTTCTGTTTCTCTGAGACAGTGGAGTGCTGAGCAGACAAAGGCCTCTTTTATCAGGGCATGTCTCTGACGGAGAGTACTATATGGCTTTTATAAATGAGCACTGGGGGAGTCTTGGGATGGGAGAACATCAATGGTTACTTAATGTTAGAGCATGGCACTGATTCCGCTTCAGTGCACCTCTGCTGGAGTCACGAGAGTTACACCCATGCTGCATTTACCTCCTTGTGATTTGCAAATATGTTGCAAAAAAAAAAGGACAAAAAGATTGTCGTTCTGATGTTTATTGTGAACAGGAGTCAATAAATGGGAAAAAAAGGCTTTTTAATGATAATCTAGAATGGCTTGTTTTTCTCTTGTTTTCTGTGCTCCCATGTTCAGTTTTCTTTCTGTTCTTTGTTTCTCTTTCTGTCCTGCACACGTGCTGCTGGAAGACTTGATGTGCAGTTCTGAATGTGGCGCTGTCATTCTGCACTGCTCAGATGAGAAAATGCTGCTGGGTTGTTGAAGGAATACTCTGATTCGATAAATATGTGATGCTTAGTTTTGTAGACTTAAGGAATAGAAAGATCATTGTAATTGGAGCATCCTCAAGCTAAGCTGGCTGATTGGTTTTGAGAGGCTTGTTTTCTTGCTTTTTGTACTTTTTTTCACCCCCAAATACTCAGAAAAGCCTATTTAAAAAGGTACTTTAATTGCTAAAATGCTACTGGAGTGCAATCCTTTTATTATCTGTTTATCTGAATTTTTAGTAATTATATGAAATATCAAACCACACCCTCTTTTCCTTTCGTGGGGTGAGGCTTTAAAAATGCAGATAGAGGAGGAAATGAATTAACTAAGGCTGCATCTAGAAAGCCTGAAATATAGCTAATAGAGAATTTTCTTAGCAGATGTGATTATGAAGTAGTAAAGCATCTTCTGTTATGAATATGACTGAATTTCTTTTGACTGGTTATGTGTCTATTTCAAATAATTGTTTGAATATATAGTATATATATATAGTATAGAATGTTTTGAAATAAATGCAATTGGGGCAAATGTGGCTCAGAAGTTTGTATTCAAGGTCTGCATAAGTCAGCATCACTGAAATTCATTCCTAGAGCCTTTAGAGACGACACATTTTAAATTCTGTTTTGATCTGCCATGGCCTTCCATACAGCTCTCAGTAAATACTTCTTAAAAAAAAAATAATTCCTGTTTGAAGTACATTCTCTCAGGGGAAAAAAAAAATCAGTTTTTGCTTTTTGAGAACTGTCTGCAGTAGAACATTTTGGGTGATGCACCTCCTAGCCTCCCAGAGAGCCATTCCTGTAATTACTGGGGGGAAAATGGAGGGGAAGGAAAAAAGGAAGAGGGCAAAAAAAGGCAATTCAGAATTTAATTTGCTTTCAACCTGCAGTCAGTGGTCTTGTATGTTTTTCTCTTGGGTGAGAAATGATATTCATCAGTCACACTGGAAAACTACATTAAATCTTGAGTTCCTGTGTTGACACAGAGTATAATCAAACATCTTGGTAAGAATTGGGACAGGGTAAACAATCTTCCTGCAGCAAGATTTAATTTAATCAAATTAAAACAATATTTTCCAATCATTTAATCATTATGTGATTCCCTGAGCTCTTTCTAATTATTTTTATATTGCATATGGTAGAACATACCAGCATCACTTGCAAGGTAGCACATTCTCCATGGTTGCCTTAGGATGCTGTTAGAGCCCACATAGTGAGTGTGGTTTATGTTCTTAGCTGTGTGACCTTAAATCCTTAACATATTCACCTTTGCCTGAACACCAGCCCAAGTAAGTGTTATTGTATTGCCCCTTTCATTTAGCTATTACTTTTAAAAAAATCTAACCCTTTCCCATATTCCAAGACATTTTGAACATCTGAATGAAAGAGATGTCTTTTGCCACCTCTCTTCAGTTGTTGGCTGCAGCTGCTTACCTGCCATTTCTGTGTTGTTCTGTGATTTGGGTGTGGCACTCTGTGCATGGGTACCCATAGGAAGTGAGGGGTTTGGGTTTTGGGTGATCTGTGATGGTTCTCCTGGGTCCAAGTGCTAATAAGCCAGTATTACTTTGGGCAGGGAAAACTCCTGAAGGTTGCTGGGCTGAGGACATTATAGGATTTTCTTTCTGTTCTGCCTCCCTGGAATATGTCTACACTATTACCAGTTCATTTTAGGATTTTCAGAGAGCTCAGCCTGTATTGAATTGCACTCACTATTGACTAACTAGGAGCCCGTGTTTGTTAATAGATGTTCACAGGTGCTTTCTTGAATAGAGACTGAGTAAAGCACCTGCTTGAGTTTTTGCCAAGTGAAGTTTTGCAAAAGAGAAGTTCCCAAACTGTTGGCAAGTGGGTGCATACCTTGGACTGTTGGAGAGGGATGGACATGAAGCATCAAATCTTGAAGCGCCAAATGAAGTGTTAGTGTGGATAAGCTAAATTGATAAGCTTTCTGACCCCAATAAATAATGTGTGGTGTCTATATTAGCTGTCCAAACACTTTGTCACTTTTCAACCTAAGGCTGGTTTCTAAAGTGAATTAGCTAACCTCTGTAAAACTGGAATATAAGTAGTCCTTTGGAGTTGAAGTGTCCTGAGAATCAGTAACTGGTCCGTGGTTTATCAACAGCATGGGTGTGTTGCATATGCAGTCTTTCCTGGGGTTACCTTATTTATTTTTGGTCTGCTGCAGGCATTTAGGAGGGTGTGACAGGGCAGCCTGTGGTGCCTGATCCTGGCTTGGATTTTGGATTTGCTTGTGGTACCAATAGCAAAATAGCATGAGCATCGGACACACAGACTATAGACCCCCTAGTACTACCTGTGGTTTGCATCTTTATGCTGTACATTTGAAGTTTTATCTGAATGCATTCATTGAAAGGGTTTATACAACAATAGCAAGGGTTGGGTTCAGTGGCCTGGTGATCATTTGTGAATAACTGGATTTGTAGCACAAAGGTGCCATTGAAGTGAGTTGGTAGAGCAGACCTGAACATGCAGCACGTTAGCCATTGCATAGGTGTGTTCCTTGGAATATACCTTTGCTTCATTGAACTTGCCATCTGAGTGTGTGTTGTTTTTTGTTTGGCAGATAAAATTTTTGATGATGAAGACTCCGTGGATGGGAACAGACCTTCCTCAGCTAGCTCCTCTACATCTTCAAAGGCCCCTGCGAACTCCCGCAGAGTTGGGATGGGGGCTACCCGCAGACTTGGGTCTGCAGCTCTGGGCTCTAAGTCTTCGAGTAAGCCAATAGCATCTATGAACTGACCTTTGTATGAAGTATTTATTAAAGCTCATGCTCATGCTTGAGCCTGTTGCAGGGTCTTCCAGACTGACCTCCCAGGATCCAGTAACAAATCTTTCCCTGTGGAATCATTTATGTGTTGCTTGTCTATGTGTGCTACAATGAGACTTTGGTAGAAGGAGTATCCAGGCAGTCTCCTCAGTGTGTTTTATGTTTTTGAAAGGTGGGACCTGTGTGGTTGTACATTGAAGGCTACAAGTAAATCACGTGCAGATTTTTGCCTTTATTTCTGCAACTCTTCAGCTGAGCTGAGCCAAACGGCTTGCAGTTAGTTACATGCTAAACTTCAGCCCACGCAATGTAAAACTGAAGTGCTGGCTTTCCTGTAACATTGTTGGGCACTGCTGTTAGTGAAGGTGCAGGGAAAAAAAAAGAAGAGCAGTAATTCTGAGTATGAGCAATAATCATACATATGATTCTAAATCTATATCTGACCTAGAGAAATGGAGAAAGTTCCCTGTATCAGACAGTCTCTAATCTGATTAGTATTCTGGGAGTATTTATCTCCCATATCGTTTGTCTGTTTGTTCATCTGTCAGATCTGCACCTTCATCTATTATAGATAGGATTAAATCCTTTAAAATAAAATCTCCCATATAATTAAAGTAAATATTCTCTTTAATCTTTCAGACTCTGTCCCCTAAATGTTGAGTGACTATTGCAGTGACTTCCCTACTGTGCCTTCTGTGCCTAGGAGTGTGTCTAGTCTGTGCCTGGCATTCAATTTCCCTGTCTGTGCTTTCATTACATCTGCAGCACTATGAGGCTGCATGGATTGTGAACTTTTTCCTGATCAGGTGTTTTAATAACTGCTGTTTTATTAATTGATTCACTATTGATAAGAAAATTTAAAAGACTTTGTGTGTCAGCAGCCAAAGAGGGAGCAGGTGCTGTGGATGAAGAAGACTTTATTAAGGCATTTGAAGATGTCCCAACGGTTCAAGTAAGTAGGATTATGTGTTAAAACAGTACTAAAAATGTGCCTTGTTGTGATGTTGACAAATTGAGGGGAAGGCAATTTAGGAGGTGGAGGGAGGTAAGCTTTAAATGGTGATATCTGCCAGTATGTGAAATCCTGAAAGGTAGAGAGAATGAGGGTGAGAAGGTTGTAGTGATGATGTCATAGGAGTGGACAAGAAACTTGAACTGAACGTGCATGCTGCACAGTGCAATCTAGTAAAACAAAACCTGAAATTAGGAGAAGCTTCCATACAGTTCAATAAAGCAGTAAAGGTGACTTGTGTCTCCAGATTTGTTGTACTCACAGCAGCAGCAAAGGCAGTGCCTGTTTGCTGATAGTTGTGTCACACATCCCCTGCCCTTCAACACGGCTTTATTTCTGGAACAGCTGAACAGCACAAGTCCACTTAGGATCCTCTGTAGGTTTTGACTAATATGGCCACTAGTTGCTCCAGGAATGCTGCTGAAAATTGAAAATGTAGTAAAATAATAAAAGATGATCCTTTAAATGATCTTATGACCCTTTAGTAATTTTTGATTGCAGGAAATGAGTGTAGATTCTACGCATTATGCAAAGCCAGCTGTGTCCATGCCATTTAAACATGGAAGCAAAGGACTTAAGAATGTAGTTGGAAGATGAACTGATTTTTTTGGAGTAAATATTGCATTACTATGCCACTTTATATAAATTTGCAGATTTATTCTAGCCGGGACCTTGAGGAATCCATAAACAAAATAAGAGAGATACTGTCAGATGATAAACATGACTGGGAACAGAGAGTTTCGGCGGTAAGTAGCAAACTTAGGTGTGAACCCCTGTAAATAAAAGGTTTTTCTGCCCTGAGTTTAATCCTATGAAGAGGATTTTAGCCTTAGAGCAAGGCTAGAATGTACTTTGTGATAAGCATCTGTTTTATTACCCCCAAGCTTGGGGGAAACATTTCCTTACAAAACTGAATTTAATCCACATCTGAAGGAAGATGCTATTTGATATACAAGATCTATCGAGACAGCATCAGGTTGAACTGGAAGTCATGCAGTAAATGCAGATGGAAAGCTGAGAAATTTGCTAGCAGATGCTGAAGTGTGTCAAAAGCGTTATTCAGAATATTTGATGACACAGAAAGTCGGTTTTCTTGTAGAGAACTTATACTTTTGCAAAGGGAGGTGTAAAACAATTCAGAAAGAACACGCTTAGGTTTTCAGTAACTATGAGTGTGAGAAATGTAGGAGTGGAAAATCAGATGTTATATGTGTGCCAAGACTAAGGTGTGCTGTGTTTTCATGATCTAAATAGATGCAGGATCTTGTATGCACTGTAGACTTTTCATCACTGGTGTAACAACTTTGCCACTCAGTTTTGTAATGCAAGATTTGACAGATGTCAAACAGCTGATTCAGCTTACTACAGAGGCTTTTGTTTGCTGTACTGAGTAGTAGCTTAAATCTGAGCATGTACAGACGCCTCAGTGTAGATGAGAGCCTGTGAAGATGTGCATAAGAATTTCTGTAGGATGCAATGGTGATCCTTGTAATGGAAAACTTTCAATTTTGATGGGATCAGGTTTCTACTTCTAATAGAGCCAGATAATTATTTTAATGAAGTCATTGGATATATTGTAGGTATTTATGTCAGTGTTACTCAGATGTGAGTAGGAGCTGTGTCCTTCAAGTCTAGTCATCTTTTTAATACAATAGTCAGCTGTGAGAGAACTTCAGCCTTAGAAGCTGTTGTAAATATGTGGTTTCAAGGAGGAATGAAAGAGAACTTCCCTGTTTTTTGGGTTTTTTTGGTTTTTTTTTTAGCTTAAAGTAATACTATTACAGTTTGAGTAGCTGTATGCCACCCTTCTGGATTTCTGTAGCAGTTAGCTGGCATATTTATGTTATCATAGAATGGTTTAGGTTGGAAGAGACCTGATCATCCAGTTCCAACCCCCCACCATAGGCAGGGACACCTCCCACTAGGTCAGGTCGCTCAAGACCTCATCCAGCCTGGCCTTGAACACATCCAGGGAGGGAGCAGACACAACCTCCCTGGGCAACCTGTTCCAGTGCCTCGCCACCCTCACTGTGAAGAACTTCCTCCTAACATCCCGTTCAAATCTCCCCTCTGCCAATTTGAACCCATTCCCCCTTGTCCTGTCATTACAAGACCTTGTGAACAGCCCCTCCCCATCCCTCCTGTAGGCCCCCCTCAGATACTGGTAGGCTGCTATAAGGTCTCCTCAAAGCCTTCTCTTCTCCAGGCTGAAAAGCCCCAACTCTCTCAGCCTGTATATGTATGCTAAACCATGAGTTGAAAGTAAGATGTGAAATAAAAAATATTTGAAGAACAGAGTTTCTGAATGCATGTTGAGGGATCTGGAAACCAAGTATTAGTGCTGAATATAACCATGCTTGTATTTACTGCTCATTAACAGTCACTACTTTCTTTTATGGTGCCAACAGTTAAAAAAGATCCGGTCTCTACTTTTGGCTGGAGCTGCAGAATATGATAACTTCTTCCAACATTTAAGACTCTTGGATGGAGCATTTAAATTATCGGCGAAAGATCTCCGGTCTCAAGTAGTGCGAGAGGCTTGTATCACGTTAGGGTATGTTGACTTTCCAAATGCACTTGAAATGTGATGTAGAAAGAAGGAACACACACTGACTTAAACGTATTTACCATGTAATTCATGCTGCTAGTACTACATAGTTATAGGTACAACATGTTTTTTGGTGCAGCTTTGTTTCAAACTACGTCCATGAGAATAGTTAATTTTACTTCTTCCCAACTGTGCTCCTGAGTGTTAAGCAATGCTGATTTGAGAGATGCTGAGCAAATGAGCAAGCCATGCATTTGTGCAGCAAGAAGGGAAAGGACCAAACAGTAAAGCTGAAAATGTTGATATGTTCTTTTCTTGTGTGAATTGAGTTAGCTTTTAGTTTTTATTTTAGTTTATTCTTTGTGAAATGCTTCAGGAGAAAAGGCACTGCAGTGTTTCTAAAAGCTTCCCTGAAATTTGTGCATATTAAGGTAAAATAGGCAGGTTCAGATAAACTGTAATATAAACTAACAAGTTCAGAAAAATGCATTCTTGAAGCATAATCCCATTTCATAATAAATTTTGACCTGTACTAGTTATTTTGTTTTATGCTCAACAGACTGTTTCCAGAGTTCAGATCAATACAAAACACAAGTTTGAAATGAAAGGGACTATTTTTTGAGAATGTTCTTTGGAGAGGAGGTGACAGCTGCGAGTATTGAGATGTCAGATATGCTTATGTCAGATGTGCTGTAGAAGTCTGGTGAGCTTAATTCTCAGCACACTTACCAGGATGACTTCATTGTTTTTCAGGCATTTGTCATCTGTTTTGGGAAACAAGTTTGACCACGGGGCAGAAGCCATCATGCCAACAATTTTTAATCTAATTCCAAATAGTGCCAAAGTTATGGCCACTTCTGGTGTTGTAGCAGTTAGATTGATCATTCGCGTAAGTATACGTCGAAAGAGAATAATGTTCTCATTTGCAAATACTGTGGCATTTCTGAGGAAATATGAATGTTGCTGCAATGAAAATTTAGATTAAGTGCCTAATCTGTTTTTCTGATTGTGCTGGGCTCTGTGCTTTCAGATGTCACGCAGCTTTGTATAGATGAGATTAGTTAAGCCCTGCCAAAATAGCAGGAGAAATGTTTCTTTGCGGAGTAAGATATTTCCATCCCTCTTAAGAGCTGAGCAAACTTTTTTTCTCTGAATGGGTTTTAAACCTGCATTACAAAACAGGCTCATCCTCTTAGTTATGTTCTAAAATTCCTCATAGACAGTGCATGTTTCCTAAAACCGTTAGGTCACAGAGTTGACTTTTGCCTAATGATTTACTGGGGAAGCCTGATATCTTTCAGACTGTCACCGAGTTTAGATCCTCTTGGAGTGACTTCAACTACTTGACTTGCTTGAGTCTGTCATAATATTCAGTTTTCTTCTATTAAGGTTATCTGTTAAAATGTCTTTAAAATATTTTTTAGTAATAAAAACATGTTCAGGTCTGTTAGTATCTTAGCAGTTTTAAGACTTCAAAAAAAAATACCTGCATGCTGGTCTTGGGTGGTTGAACAAGGTGGCCTTTCGTTCTGTGGAAGTGTGGGTTAAAGTTTTCTTCCTGTTTCTGTTGCTTGTTCTAGCATACGCACATCCCTCGATTGATACCCATCATAACCAGTAATTGTACCTCCAAGTCTGTTGCAGTTAGAAGGTGAGCACTTAGTTTGAATTTATTCTCCTTTTTACCTCTAAGTTCACATGTATGTTCTGCAAACATACACGTGTTTGTTTTTATTCATAACAAGGGCTGATGCACGCACTTACTGAAGAATGATCTCGTTCTCCCCCATGAGTTAGGTTTGAATTCCAAGTCAGCTATCTTGTAGAAGCAGTGGCACTGCAAAGAAAAATCACTCTTTCTGAAAAGAGATGTTTTTCACCTAAGCTATATGCATAGTTGCTGTTATAGCACCATGTTATTTTGGTTTCCTCACAGACTAGTTCTGATTCCCCACTGCTAGCCATTATAGTAACACATTTTCCTTGAGCTAGTCAGCAGAAGCAGTGTTTTGTGATAGTGTCATTTGGAAATTGGACTGGATGTGCTAGTGGTCCTCTCTGTGCACTCTGTACATCCAAGTGTACTTCAGCCCACTACCTTTCTGGGAGACTCCTGCCTGGTCCATGTTGATTAGCTTGTTCTCTTCCAAGTTAGACAAAAAGAAAAGCTTTGGGGTTAACTGATTTAATTACTAGCACAGGAAGGACATGGAACTGCTTGAGAGAGTCCAGAAGAGGGCCACGAGGATGATCAGATGGTTGGAGCACCTCTGCTATGAGGACAGGCTGAGAGAGTTGGGGCTTTTCAGCCTGGAGAAGAGAAGGCTTTGAGGAGACCTTATAGCAGCCTATCAGTATCTGAGGGGGGCCTACAGGAGGGCTGGGGAGGGACTATTCACAAGGTCTTGTAATGACAGGATGAGGGGGAATGGGTTCAAATTGGCGGAGGGGAGATTTGAACGGGATGTTAGGAGGAAGTTCTTCACAGTGAGGGTGGCGAGGCACTGGAACAGGTTGCCCAGGGAGGTTGTGTCTGCTCCCTCCCTGGATGTGTTCAAGGCCAGGCTGGATGAGGTCTTGAGCAACCTGATCTAGTGGGAGGTGTCCCTGCCTATGGTGGGGGATTGGAACTGGATGATCTTTGAGGTCTCTTCCAACCTAAATCATTCTATGACTAACCTTGAACAAACAACAACACACTTGCTCTGCCTTACTATCTCGAAATGAGGGAGGTTGAAGTTGAAAAGTTCTGTCTCCACATGAAACCAAATGTGAAGTTTCTGTGTGAAACCTCAACTAGCAGGTACAAAGCATGTTTAACATGGGCCTTCTGGGCCTGTGTTCTGTTTAATGTGAAAGGGAGCTTTCTGGATTGCTTTGTGTCAAGCCTTCTCTTCAGACTTCTCTGTAACAAACTGCCTCCAATTACTACTGCACACTTTCTATTGGTAGTGTTCGAAGAGATGTTGATGTGTTTATTGTAGTCATTACTGAATCCTAATGTCCCCAAAAGCTTCGTAACTGTCTGTTGTTCAGAAGCAGGTATGATATAGTCAGTGTACCTGTCTTAACTTCGAGTCCAGCATTTCTTATTTCTTCTTGCAGGCGCTGTTTTGAATTTTTAGATTTACTGTTGCAGGAGTGGCAAACACACTCTCTAGAAAGGTAAGCTCTCAGTATAAGTGGTTTAATTCTCTCCTGTTTGTGTCCTGGAAGGTTTGCTCTGGAGAAAGAATAATCTAGGAGGTGAGATTTATATCAGGTCACTGTAGAGGTTTTTGCCATAGGAAAAGCACGTACATACATGCACATACACTGCTTGTCCCTGTAGTTCTGGCAGTCAGAATTCAGCATATCTGTCTCCCGTGCCAGCCTTGGAAAACTTGCCTGAGAGAACCCTATAACTATTTACTTTTTAAAAAAATTGTCTTGCGCTCTGAAGTGAGATTGAGGTGAAGGCTACTACAGTAGCTCCTACAGGCTTCTACAGTACTTCAGAATAATGAACAGTGAAAGGAATTGTGCAAGAAGAGACTGGGACACAGTTTTCTTAGCTCTAGACTATTTAAGTGTTAAGAGGGTGTTTTCCCACGCAGGCAGTGAACTATGAAGAATATTGCTTGCTTTTTGCTAGTAAGCAGTGTGGGTGATATGAAACTGACTTATAAGAGTAAATAAATAAAGGCTTCAAAGGATCCTGCATTGAAATGGAAAGATGTGATGAACTATTTGTTATTGGAGACAAAGGCAAAATCAAATTTGTAATTTGTTTGTAAGTGTGGCACATCTTTTTGAAATGTTGGATAATGTTTTCCTTCTTATTTCAGACACATATCAGTGTTAGCTGAAACAATAAAGAAGGGAATTCATGATGCAGACTCTGAAGCCAGGATAGAAGCAAGAAAGTAAGTGTGGAAGATTTCTTGCTTTTCTGTTATACTTATGAAAGTATTTAGATATAATAGTGTCATGCTCATCTGACCAGAATTCTGTGTGAACGTTTTTTTTTTTTCCAGAAAAGGGATACTGTTAAACATGAAATCAGTGGAAAATAAATTTTATTAATCTAAACACTGTGTTATAAGCAGACAACTGTTTAAATCCTTTTTTAAAGGGAACATGTCCATCACTGAAAAATACAGCAGGCATTGAATAGAAGGTGACTAGTTAAGCTGAATGGACAGCAAGGAGAACTGCATGAGTCTTCAGAGAGCATCCTTAGTTCTTCCTTCCCATGTTTCTTAATTAACAGTGTGGCTGATTGTATAGACAGAAATTTGTTTTCTTCTAGTGATGTGAGAATGCATGTGACTTCTCTGAGACTCTGAGGACTGCCTGTCACACACAAACAGTTCTTGATTCATTTGAGATAACAGTATTACTCTTAAACTATTAGTTGCTCCCTGAAAAGTGCTGGAAGCCTTCATCTCCTTTGTGATGAAAGTTAAAGCTACCCAGCCAGGAGATTTGGACCAGAGAGGAAAACTTCTTTCATATTAAACCACCCTTTTATTTTCAGCATGGCACTGATTAGAAGTTTATAGCAGCATCTCTTTCCTTTTCCTTTGTATTTCTTCCCCAAAATAGTCAATAGCCTCAGTTCAGTACAGAAGATTTGTCTCTGCAGCATTGTAGGAGATGTTTTCTGAGGTAGTAAACAACACCAACTGGAGCTTCATCAAATTAGGTTCATGCACATGTACTCTGCTTGTTGAATATCTACTGAGCACCCTGTCCCAGGCTAGCATCAGGGTAGTGGGTACTATCATTTCCCATGCACAGCAGACAGAGGGGAGAGGGTTTCTTATGTAATAGAGCTTTATTTGCTGCTTGTGGTTTTACAGCAATGGTGCTTTCCACTCTTCTTATTTTTACTTGGTTTGTCTTCTCAGTGGCTGTTTGAGTAATACAATGAGTTGAAGAAAGTGATGTGTGCGTAATAGGGGCAGTAGATGATTGAAATGGCTGGGTTCATGAGCCCACTAATGCCTGAAAATGGCTCTGACTGTGCCTGTGCTCCACTCTGCTCTCTTAAATGTGACAAGGAAATGTTTATCATACTGTGCCTTGTTCCCAGGTGTTACTGGGGTTTCCACAGTCACTTCAGCCGAGAGGCAGAGCATTTGTATCACACCTTGGAGTCTTCATACCAAAAGGCCCTGCAGTCACATTTGAAGAACTCTGACAGCATTGTGTCCTTGCCACAGTCAGATCGCTCCTCTTCCAGCTCCCAGGAGAGTCTCAAGTAAGTCCTTCAGTGCCACTATCTCTTGCTTTAAACAACTGCAGGTAGCTCCACTGAATTGGAGGGGGCCACCATATTCTGTTGTAATCACATTGCCTTGTCTCATCTGGTCATTGTTTGGCCTCAACATTTGGCTACTCCAAAATATTACTAGTTTTAGCTAGCATTGTATAGAAAAGGCTTGACTCCAAAAATTAATTTTCTAGGATTTTTTTTTTTGTGCTCAGCACATACTGTTAATGGTTCCTTCTGGGTGTACTTAAAACAATGCTTGGTTTCAAATTCTGTGTTTAACATTAATCCTAGAGGTGTAAGTCTGTCTCTTTCTATGTAAAAGGAAATTAGATATGAGTTGTAACTGCAAAATTAATAGGTAGCTCTTCTGTTGAGTGTGCATGGTCTAGCTTCTTTTAGAGCTACAGTCAACTTAGGCTTCAGGTGTCTGCAATTTAAGTGTAATACCCATATAAAAAACACTCACAACTTACTAGTGGAACACCTTTTGTACATTTAAAATATCTTCTTGCTCAAATAAGGGGCCTACTAATTTTTTTTCCTCAGTGCTTTTTAAAAGGATTTGATGGCGATGCTGCTGTTATTCTTAATAAGTTTTGTTAGTCTATTCCTATATATATGTATAAAAATAATTTCTTATGAACTCCATCAGGACAGAGTAGCACTGCTACTGGTGACTGTGAATTCCTAGTTTTCTTTTAATAAATATTTGTTTTAAATTCTAGCCGTCCGTTGTCTGCCAAAAGAAGTCCTACTGGAAGTACTACATCTAGAGGTGAGAACAGGAGCTGAAACATGCACTAAGGTGTTGCTGAGGAGGTGTCCTAAATTAGAATAAGAATTTCAGACACTGTGAAGTGCAAAGAACAACTCTGCCATTTACATGGCAACTCAGTATGCAAATTTTTTTATTAGTTGTGGTTATATGCCACCTACTGCACATCAACTGCGGATATAACAGTGAGTTTGAAAATTGGCAAATCTGTTATTGCTTGCATTTGAAGGGAAGACAAAAAAAGCCTTGAAAACTGTAGTCAAGATATGTTTAGCTTTGCAATAGCTGGATTAAACTACTGCTGATGCTAAGATGTACAGCTACATAGTCTAATGGTGCATTCAGCTTTAAACTTTGTTGTTTGTTCTCTGTGGTTTCAGCATTTCATCGTCTGTACACAAGTCCTACAATGTAAACTTCCATCTCATTGCTAATTGTTTTGCTGTTGGATGGAATGTTTAGGTGCAGCTTTCCTGTCCTAAGTAAATGCATTCAATAAATAATACATTTTTATTCAGAATATAATAAACAAATTTTTTTTGGTAGAAGGTAAGTTGCCTTCTACACCAGGGCAAGACTGGGTCCTTGCTGGTTTATGTATGCACCTTTATTGAGACCTGTTCTGTAACTTATTTGATTGTGCACACAAATGCATGTTTGCTTGCAGCTGAATAGTCAAGCTTCATGCATAAGAGGCTAAGCATCATCAAATGATGGGAATAGCAATCCTCATGAGAAGATGAGGTGTTGGAAAGGAAGTTAGAACCTGGACTTAAAGGACCTAGAGGTCTGTTTTGGCCAGCAACTCAGAAGCTGGTGGTGGGTACTGTGGCTGAACTTTCTCATCTAGGTTCTGGCAGAGACTTCTTTGTCACTGACCCATCAGCCTTTTTGATCTCAGCATTTAGGGTACTGACTGATAAAGTTCTCAGAGGTAGCATCAGGTCAGCATTGAAATATCTTTGCAGGCAGT
The DNA here is from genome assembly GCA_013396835.1 of Psilopogon haemacephalus. Classification (NCBI taxonomy): domain Eukaryota; kingdom Metazoa; phylum Chordata; class Aves; order Piciformes; family Megalaimidae; genus Psilopogon; species Psilopogon haemacephalus. The sequence goes on from VWZI01009168.1 coordinate 1,716,616, forward strand.
GTGGGGAAACCCACGTTGCCCTGATAAAGCATTCTCAGTTGAGGTATTTCAGTGTCAGCAGGGAGTGTTAAAAATAGTACATTAAACTGCTTGTCAGGCTCTTTGAAGCACACAGCTCAAAAAATTAATCTTCTTTATTCTGGATCTCCCACTCCCATCTGCAGCATCTACAGTAAGTACAAAATCTGTGTCAACACCAGGATCTCTGCAGCGATCCCGCAGTGACGTCGATGTGAATGCAGCAGCTAGTGCCAAGTCAAAAGTGACGTCTTCTGGAGCATCTACCCCCTTCAGTTCTGCTGCAGCCTTGCCCCCAGGCTCATACGCATCACTAGGTAAATCTACAAGTTGTACTCTTGCAGTTAGCTTTCTTTACTGACAGAAAGCACCTTGCAGTTTTATTTGAATATTAAACTCTACCTGAAAGAACATATCTCTGAGATAGTTACCAGTTCTCTAGGCTCAGTGTGGGATCTCTTGCACATTTGAAATTAAGGAAAAAAATTGGAAGAGAGCTGACCCAAAGTAACTTCTTAGTTTTGGAACGGTATAATAGGGCTGCGTCTCACTCTGCTTCCTGGGGAAGAGCAGATCTTGCTGCTCAATCCCTTTTGATATGTTCCTGTCTCCTTTTTTTCTCTTCTTCCTTCCCTGCATTCCTGAAACTGGTTTTCCATTGATTATTTTATTCATTAAATAGTACATCTTAGCTGAGTTTGATCACTTCGTTTTACAAGAGAGAAAGGTGCAGAAGTGAAGAGCAGGAGTTGGCCTTCCACTTTCATCACGTAGGATGTAAGTGCCTGTTCCTTATGCTCATTCTCTTGGAATTATAGTCTCATGTCCTGTTACTCCCAAAACATCATATATCTCTTTCAGGTGCCTCAGGGCTTCTTACAACAAAGGTTGCATTTCATCCTTCTCTCCTGGATGTGCCATTGAAAGAGGCATGGAGGAAGAAATGCAGTACGGTGATTGACACCGAATTTGCAGATCTTCAGCTCACTTAGGAGCAGATTTGATCATCTGAGCTAGTCTTTCATTCTGTTGATTTAATACTGATCTAATTACAGGCTTTCATCAGTTTACCTTTACAACAGGGCAAAGAAATCAGAGATCTTGATTTAAGCTGTCTAGAGTGTCTTCACTGAATCAGCTGAGAGGTTACTTCTTAGTGTTAGGGCATTTGGTCTTGAGTCTGAACAAATATGCTTGGGAACTACATAGGGATGGTTCTACAGATTCCTTTTGTAGGCAGTTTTTTTCGTACCTGAAATATTTTACCTTGGCTTGTGTATGTTGGTTGTATTTGGTTCAGAAGTAGAGTTCTTATTCTGATTTAAATTGTTCATACTTCATTCAAGACATAGATACATTGCAGTGAAAACATACTATAGAATATGAAGTTGATCACATGGTAGTGTGCTTTCAAGCTTACAGATGGAATCATTTTTCAGTTGTGCTGCTTACTAGCTTCTGTGACAAAACTACTATCAAACAATCTTAACCTCATGAGGAAGAACAGAAGAGGGGGAGCAGCATCTGCTACAGTTGGCTTTGCCCTTGAAGCTGGGAGACTAAGTATGGTATTAGTCTTGCCCTTGAAAAGGATTGTAGGAGAAAAGCAGCAAATGCACTCTAAATGATGCAAATGTGGCTGCTCCTGAAGGAGCCTTATTTCCTTTGGAGCTAGTAAGGAAACTTGTCACCTGTGCATTCCCATGAGAGAAATATTGAGGCAAACAACGATAATGAAGTTTGACAAAGGTTGGTTGCTTCAGGAGGGGAAACCTGCAAGCTTTGTTTTGCTGTGTAGTCAAACTTTTTTCATTTCTTTGTGTTAATTTTCTTCACATATTTCTATGGCTAATATGTAGTGCCCACTTCTGTTGATGATATTAATTTCCCCTATTAACCCTTTCCTTATTTTTTTTTTAATTTGCATAAAGATGGTACTACCACTAAAACTGAGGGTAAGCAGTCTCTCTGTGTAACTGAGGTGTCCAAAGTCGTACCACCCCTACCTGGTCTCTGTTTTCAAAGTGTTATCTGGTTCTCATCCATGTTCACTGGTGACCTGCATGAAGTGTTGCATGGTTGTTCTGCTCATTTTGATGCCATGGGGTATTCTTCACTTTCTCTGTGAGCTCCTTCCTGCTAATAGATGCTAGTCACCCTTTAGGACTTCTCATCAGAAAGTCGTTTCTGGCTTTCCATCTTTGAAGCACTGGTTTTGGTTGAAGATGACCTGTGCACAGATTAAAAAAATCAAACAAAGCACCCCCTGAAAATCCAAACTATAATGGCTGTGTTTTCTTGCTCCATAATGTGTGAAGGTTTGCTGTGTTTTCCCATCCAAAGCACAGGTTGTGACTGCCAAATGCTTTTGGGAAGAGACTGGATGGCGAGAGAATTGAATGAGATGATCACATGGCAGAAAAATGAGGACAGTAAACAATGATCTCTAGGGAAGGAATATTTAGTCAACCTCTTTAAACCTGAGCTCCCTTTTTGTTGTTAACTGATTGAGATGGCTTACATCTAAGACTGTTGGAGGGAAGGCTTCCCCCCCTGCCCCGCCTCAAAACATTGAGCCTGCTGGTTTGGGAGGGCTCCCAATCTCTCTGGCTCATTGTCAAAGCTCATTCTTTCTCAAGTGAAAAGATCACTGGGAAATTACTTTTTCTGAGGTAGAGAGGAGTTGCAAACAGGAGTGTCTTCTACACATGCCCTCAACAAGTCTCTTTTTAAGGGATCTATTACTGTCTTGTGGGACTTTGCTCATATCCTTGATGGCTGCTTGCATTTGGATGTGGTGGTCTTGGAAGTGCCATTGTGACGTGTGGTTTTTTTGCTACTATTACAGATGCATTGAATTATTATTTAGAGGGAAATATCTCTGCCATTTTCAGAACTGGAACTTAATCTTTGTGTTGAGATGAACTGGCTCTGTATCACGGGCAAGTGTTTGTGCTTTGTGATCTGTCATTGCTAAGGAATATGAAGTTGGCCTTCACGCCTGCATTTCTAAAGCAACAATGAATTAAATGAAATTTTCACACTGTTGTAGTACTGAACTTTTAAAATGCATCGTTGACCATTCTTTTTTTCCTTCCTTTCTTCCCTGTACTTAAGCTTTTCTATTTTTGGCCTGACTTTGAAACATTGAGGAGTTAATTTATGAGTTACACTGCACAGCTCTCAGTCTTCTCCTAGGCTGTAATAATTATGCAGGCCTGTTCCAGCATCCATCCTCTTCAACTGTTAAATGCTTTACTGTCATAATGTGAAAGGGTGGAGCTTTTATTTGATTTTTCTTTTTAAATTCAGCTACATTGGAAAGAGATTGGATTTGGCTAAGATCTGTAATAGAAACCAGTAAATTGCTTGGGGGTAAAGATTATGAGATGAACTTTCAGAAGGGGAGCTTGAACACCACTTTTAGCTGTTGAATTCTCTTATTTTGGATAGTGAGGATCACGCCAGAGCACTTGAAGGATGAGTTTAATTATTGTTTTAAACTCTTCATCTTTGTTTTCCTTTGACTCTTCATCTTTGTTTTCCTTTGAGACAGGTGAGGGAAAACTAGCCTTTGTTCAGGATTCAGTGTCCTACAGATGAGGGCTGAGGGAGGTCTTGTGCCAGCTCTCTGATCTTGCAGAGTTTGTCAGCAACTACAGGGAAGACAAAGCTTCATATTCTTGAAACAAAAATAAAATGGGTGGGGACAGGGGAAGAGAAAAACACTCCCTTGTACTGGAAGAACCTGTGGAAGAACTCTTGGAACATAATGCAGAAATTTCATCCACACTTGTGCCCCTGAGGTTTTTTTGCAGGCCATCAGTAGTTAGTTTAAGAACAAATCCCTCTTTTTGTGTGATTCAGCTTAACATTGAATTTGCAGTCTGGTTCCCATCATGGCTTTCTTTAACTACAGCATAAAAGCTCTGCACCTTCCCCTCAGCCAGGAGCCAGCATTGTGTGAACTTGGCAGTTGCTGTCTGCTTTGCCCTTAGTTCTCCTCAGTGTTTTGTTTTTGAGCAAGACATCTCAAAACAGGAGCAAAATAGAGAGTGGGTTATACAAGTTAAAAGCTGAGCGAGAGTCCTTAACATTGCCATCCCAGCTGACAAACCATTGAAATGCACTTCCTCTTGTAAAGGTGGTATGAGTCTGTATACGACTTTAAATCTGTGCTGCTCTCCTGCTGTTTCTGTGTTGAGAGGCTGCATCATCATGCAGTGCACAGTTAGGTTGTGATTGCCCAGTCCCTTCATGTATGGCTGTTTCTTGAATGTCATTAAGAGCTTTTGCAGATGGTTTTGATTTGGATTTCATAGCTTGTGTTATGCAGGTAATGGTTGTACCATGTTTGTTATACCTGATTAAAAGGAAACCTTAGAAAGGCTTCTGCTGGTTTTGTTATTAAACAGCCTTTCAAGAAATGCTAAAAAAGATACATGATACTAGCTTTCAGTACAGGATGTGTAGGGTGCTTCTGTTGTCTTGGCATAAAGGTAAGCCCATCAGATGAGCCTTTCCCAAAAGAGGGAAGCACAAATACTGATCTGTTTTGAAACTGGCAAATTTAAAACAGAATTGGATATTTCCAGTGGCACAATTTTTACTAATTTTTATTACTAAATAAGAGGGAAATAGAATCTGATTTATTACATTTTTCATATAATTTAAGCTTCAATAGTGTGGTCTGCTCAGTTGGACATCTTGCTGCTTACCTAAGGCTTTAGTAGTAATACAAGCTTGAAATCACCATTTTTTTATTCTTTGCCTTAAAGTTCTCCTTTGTTATCAAAAGCAAGTCTTGATTCAAAGACATGACTGAAGGTGGTATCTTAAAATGAAAATGGTCAGGTAGTAGGTTTCTGTGTTCTTTTGCTCTGTCCCTTTGCACATGCTGACTTGATTTGCCAGTACTTGTTGGTGTAGGACAAAATGGTAGTGCTATTATTCCCTCAACTGTCTGCTTTGGAGGGAGTTCTTTCGTAAAACCCTGAGACAGCATATGCCATTGTTTTCCCATAAGGGTCACACATTTCTTGGGGGATATTATGATGCATAGTCAAGTCTTCACTAGTATAATGTTGGACAAGTGCTAAATATGCATGGAAGCCATTCCAATCATTGTCATTGAAAAGTTGTTTAGAGATCTGTATGCAAAGCATGTTTTTAATCGGTGTGTGCATGTGTCTCAGATGTCCACATGTCATTTTGCAGTGACACAGCTAGCAAGGGGTCCTAGAGACTCTTTCAGGAATTCTTTCTCCCAAGTGATGGATGAACCTGATGCCAAGTAATCTAAATGTGTTAATGCAATTCATGGAGAGACCATTATTTTGGGCTACCATGGAGAGACCAGTGCTTTTATATGTAACTTCTGTGGTTATAAGGTGTCATTATTGCACAGCATAGAATGGATTAAACTGAATTGTAGAGCTGTTACATGCCACTTCCAGGCTATTTGAGAAACATTTTCTTCAGAGTAACACACAGGCTGATTCTTACAAAGCCAGTGTCTGTACTGAGGACAGAGATGCTGCAGTGTCCACCCAGAGAATCATAGAATCAGTTAGGGTTGGAAGGGACCACAAGGATCATCAAGTTTCAACCCCCCTGCCATAGGCAGGGACACCGTACCCTAGATTAGGCTGGACAGAGCCTTGTCCAGCCTTGCCTTAAATACCTCCAGGGAAGTGGCCCCAACCACCCCCTGGGCAACCTGTTCCAGGGCCTCACCACTCTCATGGTGAAGAACTTCCTCCTCACATCCAATCTGAATCTCTCCACCTCCAGCTCAGAACAATGCTACTGCATGAAGCCTCGTATAATGCAAAAATTCCCCATTGTCATAGAATTTTCCTTCCCTTTTTAAAAAAGAGACAACAAAAAACCAAAACCAACCACCAAAAAACCCACAAAACAAAACAACCTTCCCAGATTTAGACATATGGTAGACATTTCAGGTTTGATTCTAATCCATTGATTGTTGTGAAACTAACAGTAATCTTAAATAAACTCAAAACCTAAAAAAACTCACAAGTGGTTTCAAAATAAAGCATTTGTATGGAAACTTTCAAAATACTTTCTGTACCAGCAGCAATGTGTCTCATGTCAAATTTAGATCAAGGGCTGTTTTTCAAAAGACTTTGATGGTTTTTTGGAAACTAATTGGGTCAGTCTTTATCTGTTCCTTTGCTCTATTGCTCGTCAGTAATTGTGCAGCAGTTGTGCCGTAATTATTTTTAAAACCACAGAAAAATAATGGTTATGAAATACAAATTGCTACATCTGCAGTTTGAGCTAGATATGGAAACAAACCCACTTGAAAGCTAAGAAAATTTGGGAGGGGAAGTGTTTGCTTGAGTTTAAGGAAAACAAAAAAGTCTGAATGACTTATTTGATGTATTATTTCCATTTCTGCTTGAAATTAGTTTTTCTGTCTAGGGTAGAGTGATAGAGACAAAGACACACAAATACTCTTATATGCAAATAGCTCTTTGATGTAAATGCAGACTCCAATTTGCAGTGAAGTTCTTAAGGGAATTATAGTAGAGATGTTTGCATTGTATAGATGAACTCCAGATCTGCATTGCTATACTTGGTGTAATATATATTAAAAATATTCGTATTTTCAAGACAGACAACTACTTATTCATCTTACACTACTATAAAGCAAGTAAGATTTTGGATATTGTAAGACTAATCGCAAGACTTGACACTGGTGAGTCTGCACCTCAAATGCTTTGTTCAGTTAAAACACCTAAGTGGAGCATGTCCAGAGAAGGGTGATGAAGCTTGTGAAGAGTCTAGAGAACAAGTAGCTGAGGGAACTGTTAAGTCTGAAGAAGAGGAAGCTCCTGTTGCTCTCTACAACTACCTGAAAGGAGGTTGTAGTGAGGTATGACTGTTGCTCTCTTCTCCCGAGTAACAAGTGACAGTCCTTTAGGACATCGACCCACAGAGCAACTTGAGTCTTTTAGATTGGATATTAGGAAAAATTTCTATGCAGAAAAAGTGGTCGAGCACTGGAACAGGCTGCCCAGAGTGGTGGTGGAATCACCATCCCTGGAGGTGTTCAAAAAGCACACACAGATGAAACTTTGGGAACACAATTTAGGGGATGTGGTGGTGTTGGGCTGATGGTTGGACTTGATGATCTTAGGAGGTCTATTTCAACCTTAATGATTTTATAATTCTGTAATTTAGAAGTGCATGTGTGTGAAGATAAGTTAACATAGGAAATATCCTAGAGTTAAGATAGGAAATATCCCAGATTTCTGCACAGGTTTTCTGTCTCACACAGATTCTGTAAAAATTGCTTTAGATAAATCACAGAATGTTAGAGGTTGGAAGTGACCTTGAAAGTTGAGTCCAACCCCCCTGCCATGGCAGGATCCCCTAGGGTATTTCACACAGGAGTGCATCCAGGTGGGTTTCGGAAGTCTCCAGGGGAGGAGACTTTACAACCTATCTCGGTAGCCTGTTCCAGTGCTCAGTCATCTTCACTGTAAAGAAGTTTCTCCTCATGTTGAGGTGAAACCTTCTATGTTCCAATTTGTAGCCATTGCTCCTTGTCTTGTTGCTGCTGACCAGTGAAAAGAGGTTGGCCCCATCCACTTGACACCCGCCCCTCAGATAGTTGTATGCATTGGTAAGATCTCTTCTCAATCTTCTCTTCTCCAGACTAAGCAGCCCCAGGTTTCTCAGTCTCTCTTCTTAGGGGAGATGTTCAAGTCCCCCAGTCATCATAACCAATTTTGACTTCAATTGGTTAATTTTTTTGTTTTACAGCAAAAAAATTTACTTGGATAGGAAAGATCTTTTTTGCTTGAAGAGGAGCTTTGAGTCAGGTATTTAGAGCTATTTTTTTTTTTATTGCAAGTAAGGCTAGTTACCTGAATGAAAAAATAAATACATGGTTGTTGAAGTGAAGAAAACAAAACTTCTGAAAGTACATTAACAATTGATGGTTCAAGAAGTACATACTGCATATCAGATGGCATTTTTATCTTGTAATTGTCTGATGGTTCACACTTCCTCTCGAATTTGAGGCATTTTTTCCCCTCATGTTTTATTTTATCCCATGGACTTGAAAGAGTAAATACTCTTAGGGTGAGCTGTGCAACTGCTGCAACAGCACAGTTACCATTACATCATTTTTGCATCATTTCTTGCTTTTCTTGTTCAAATTAACACAAGTCCAGTGCAGTGTTCAAATGCTTGTCAGCCTTTTTTAGGATGAGCAAACCAGTATTAGGTTGGGATTCTGTTCCTCCTGTGCAACAACCCTTTGTCTCGCATTGTTCTTGCTTCCTTAGCAAGCCACTGGACCCATGTAGATGTTCTTAGAGCTTTAGCTGAACCAGTAGTTTAAAAGTGGCTTCTTTATTTACATTTTATTTATGGTAGTGATTTCTTCTGGGTCTCATGTCCAAACAATTGTTTGAAAGTTGATACTTGTATCTTTCCTACTGAGCCATCTTAGAACTAGGTGATGGTGAAGAGGCCTGAAGTACATCTCTCTTCTAGGCTTTTTTTCCTTTGCAGAAACATCTAGACTTTTTTCTCAAAAGTAACATCTTTATCACCATATGTGTATCAGAAACTTTCAGAGCTTAGAGAAGAACAGAACTCTTGATCCGTTCAGCTTGGGTTGCTTGCCATTGTCTTGTCCTGCATGTATACCTTGTGTGAAGTGGTTTCATTTAATTTTTTGGGGGTGAAAGGTATATATCTCTCTATTTGTATTTCTATGTATGCTTATGGTGGAGACAAAGGGCAGGAGATGAATATCTACAATCAGTGGGTGCAGTTGTCTAGACTCTTCTCTTATCTGTTGTGTTTGTTTTTTTTCCCTTTTTATTGTGCCTGAACTTGAAGTAATCCTCTGAATGCAGGCTATCACTGGCATGAGTCCTGAGAAACAGCTTCAGATTTGGCTGAGACCTGAGTTGTTGAAAAGTGCTGATGAAGGCTTTCTTTGTGTTGTTCTTAATTATAATTTTTTTCCCATTAACTAGAGACAGATAATTGAAGCTTAAGCATTGGAAAGAACATTCGGTAGGAATCAGCCCTGCCCTAGGAAGGGGATGAACTGATGACCCTGTAAGCTTTTATAGCTCAAATTTCTGAGACTTTTCACGAAGTGAGGACAGCAAAAGGACCGAGAATGCTTTGAGACTGTGTAGCCATTCTCCACTTAAATAAAAAGCAGACACACAATCATTTTTCCACAGTGTTGATTGTATTAAATGGGACTCTCCATTACAAGTAAAGTTACACTGATCTCGGGATAAATATGAGGTATCTGTAGACAGCAGGGAAAATTCAGTGAGCCTGAAATAAAAGCTTAGTCAAGCTACACCAACAGCCTGTCCCAGCAGTGCATGCCAGCCTGCGTGTGTAGAACGGGAAATAAAGCACCAAACTGCTAACTGGGAATCCCAGGGATGGAACTTGTGGGGGCAGCTGTCACACCTGTCTCTGAAAGGGTGATCGTCTTCTCAGAAAGTAATAATCTCGTATAGGAAGCAGCGTTTAGGAGACTGAAATTTTACTTGTTGATCCTTTGTAAAGAAGCTACTGTAGAACAGAAGCAAAGGCTGTAGAGAGGTAATTTAAAAGAATTAAACTGGCTGTTAGCATTACAGAAAGCAAGTTTTTGTTTCCACTCAGTCTCCTGTGTCTCAGCCAGTCTAATAAAAGATATTGCCTCTTGCTGTAGAATTCTTTCTTTACTCTGGTTAATTGTGTGTACGGTAACTCTGCAAGCACAGAACAGCATATCAGACACTGCTGCCTTTGGACTAAAGCTGTTAACAGCCTGACTGATAGTCTTTGCTTTCCTCCAGGTCGGATTCGTACAAGGAGACAGAGCTCTGGCAGTGCCACAAGCGTCACCTCAACACCTGCCGACACCCGAGGCCGCAGCCGGGCTAAAGTAGTTTCCCAGTCCCAGCGTAAGAAGTGTTTTATTTCTGGGGGAACAGAACAAATAATTATTAAAGCATTTCTCTTGAACTGGAATAGCATCAGCTGAGGATTGGGCTGACTCATTTGGACATGTAACAAAACAAATCCCTCTCAACCACTGTGTGCTTTTGTTGACAAATAGGTTCCCAAATCTGAGTGCTTTAGTTGCTGTCCCTCCCTTTTTTTTTTTTTCACCAGCTGCACAGTAGAATTTAATGTGCTATGATGTGTAGTACTAAATAATTTGCACTGGGTCCCACTGAGATATTCTCTGTATCTGTAGCTGATTGCTGTCCTGGGTTCTTGCCCTGCCAAGCTTCTGCTTATGTGACTGTATTTCTGTATGTGTAACATGTGAGCTGTCTAAAGTTAACAGGATTTGGTATCAATTTAATACAGGACATTACCTATTTAGTGCAGATATCGGGGAAGTAGTAATGCTGCCTTGATTCACATGATACATCTATGCTCTCTGGCTTCCTGGCAAAGCTTGGTTTTCCCCTAGGAGCCATACACATGGTGCTGCTGCCGCATATTTGTCACGTGTGTTTAAGGAGAGTTTCTCACTCCAACTTTAAAAGGAATTGGAGGGAAAAAGCCACTTATGTTTTAAGGTCCTTTAAACTAATGGTAACATAAGATGGGATTTGTGGGAGACTTGTCTGTTCTGAGAACTTGTCTTGCTTTGTACCCCCATTTAAAATCCCTTTTCTGTTCATTCTTTCATTGCTTTGCTCTGTCATGCTGAGGGAATGCAGAAGCAATTTGTAGCTGAAGAGGGAGGATAAGGCAAAATGGAAATCTTCACACTGAGGTCGTGAAGGAATTTGGAATTTGTTATGCTGGTCTAAACTGATTGCTTCAGTTTTTAAAGCTAAAGATTATCTGAAGCAGAGATGAGCTTTTTTTCTTGAACTTAGTTGGGTGAAAAATTATCAGACCAGATGAGACAAGTCTCAATATTTAATATTATACTTAATAATTTAGAGAATAGTTGGATATCCAGAGGTTTCAAAGATAATGGACTTATGATGGGTTTTTTAAAGAGTATCTCAAGAAGCTTTAGAGTGGTCGTATCTAAACCTGCTGTCTTGGTCTAATTTGGTGAATCTTGTTTCCAACCTAGCCCAGCCATATGCGATCTTTATCATTAAGCCAAATATTGCTTGAAATGACTTATTCAGTCAAACATTATGTGGACCAAATCCTCCATGCCCATACACCTGGTAATCCAGTTGGTGTTTTGCAGACTGGGCAGGTGTGTAATTCAGAGCACCAAGTGGCTTGGTGTGTTGGTTGGCATTTAGTTAAGCAGGCAATCAGCTTTGAGAAATGTAGTCTCACCCGCAGGTTAAGTGGCTGCATTCTGCGGAGGCTTTAGGAGTGTTTGTAAATAAATCTGTCTGTATTGTGTATAACATAAACCGCATGCTGAACGCTGTATTGTCTTGCTGTCTTTTAATCCACTTTTTGCCTGTCCTTTGGTCTGCCCTCATAATCAAGGATCCAGATCAGCTAATCCTGCTGGTGGTAAGAAACATTTTCCCTTTCTTGTTTTCTTACATGATTTTCTTCACATTTTTTAACTGCTAAGCTTTTAGCTTCACTCACTCTGTCCTGAGCCTTAAGCATTTATTTATAGTCATAAATACAAATGTGTATGGCAAGCGATTTTTCTTCTTAGTAACCAAACATGGTAAGCGTACGTTCTGCATAGTGAAGCTGGCTCAAGGCTGAAGCTTAAACCCCAGGTTTTAAATTCTTACAATTATTTGAGTGCAACTCTGCTGACATCAGTGAGAGTGCAGTAGTTTAACTGAGAGAAGCCTAAGCTTTCAGGGTGTGGATGCTGGGTTAGAGACTGATGTGTCTCACAGGTATTCTCATTTTTGGGGGAGGGTGTGTGTATGTGCAGCCAGCATCACAAAAAAGTGTTTTGAATCTGTTACTTTCACAGTTCCTTATGACTACCTTTAAGTTACTTAATATTGAACCAAATGAAGATACACAGCAAAATATATTATTTTGAAAAGTATTGTCAGCCCTTTGAATTTGCTGTCAAGACTATTTCAGATAGAAATATCTACTGCATAAATAAATTTTGGTTAGTAGATTCTTGCAAACAGTGTCATTTAGAGGAAAAATAAACTTGCCATGGGCTAATCAAATAGACAAAAGAAAATAAAACAGGCCAAATACTCAGTGTGCTAAAAATGTTCTTTAGCTGAAAAACATATAACTCATGTTTACCCAATCAGACCGAAGTAAGCCAGCATCTGTACAAACTTGACAGGTTTATTTGTGTTATCTTTTATTGTATGGATCTGATGCTGTTGAGATGTTGGAGGGTTGTTTTCTTTTTAACGTTCCTTCAGTGAATTGCAGAAAGTAATACTAACACTACAATGTGGTGTGAAGATGCCTGAGCTGCTTTGCAGCAGTTCTCTGTGCCAGAAGCCAGTATACTGCAGCTCAGCTTTCCAGGGAGGTGCTTCAGGGAGGTGAAGCAGCCTGTGAATTCCGTACTGCTGCAGCAAGACTGCTCCAGGCACCTCCACAAGCCTGCTTAAAGCCAGCTGGGGTATTCATACACTGCAGTATCTGCTCTGGTTTTGATCTCAGCTAAGCAGCATGGTTCATAAATATAGGCAAGGTTGCTGATGTCAATGTTTATTATCCGTGGGCTTTCCTCCGTCTTCCCCAAAAGTCTATGGGGAACACTTCCAGTTCTGAGCGATTCAGATAAATTTTTAGAGCTTATTGTGTTACAGTATTTGAAATCTTGCTGGGTGATAATTTGGGTTTTGCATTAATCTCTTCTAGCTGGTAGCCGGTCCAGTTCTCCGGGTAAGCTGTTAGGAAGCGCCTATGGTGGCCTGAGCGGTGGAACATCTAGAGTCCAGCAGGTGCCGTCATCTTCAGAGAAGCGCAGCAAGATCCCTCGGAGCCAGGGATGCAGTCGGGAGACGAGTCCCAGCAGAATAGGACTAGGTAAGAGAAGTTACTGCAGTGGCATGCTGAACAGTGTACTGGAAGGAGAGACTTTCCTACTGACTAGGGAACTGTTTGTGTGTTACTGTTCTTTTCCTGAGTTTTTCATCTGACAAGTTTATGTGACTTGTGGTTTGTAGGACAGCAATTATAACTTCTCCAGACTTCCTACAGTTTCAAAGTAGGCCTATAGATGTCATGAGATGTTGTCTGCTTGAAATTCAACAAGAGTGATGTTATTAGATCAGGCAGCAAAAACAGTTGGTGTGAATAACCATCAGAGCAAAAACACCACATTTGGCATCAGCAGCTTAGTTCTAAAATGAGCTGAGCACTCTTTACAGTCAGTTGGCATCAAGGACAAAAAGCACCTTCTTGGATTACTTTTAGAAAATTTGCAGCTTAAATAGTTTGCTTCTCTTATCCTTAATATCTTGGAGCCACTTTCTTAGGTGATATTTTAGTTCTGCTTCAAATAGTCTTGTCTCAGTGACTGTCATGTAAATATTCTATAATAGTTTTAAGTTTCAAGTTTATCAACAGACTCTTTTGAAGTGAGGTGAGTAAGCATCGTTATATATGAACTTGTGTATCTTAGCCAAGGTGAAAAATTACTGTGCTATCTGAATAAATAAATACTGCTTTCATTTTTAAATAGAAATATTTTCATAAGTCTGAAGCATATGTAGAGGAAGAACACTTTAAATACTGTTGCTAAAATATTTTGTTTCTAAAGAATTTACTTAGTAGGTTGAAATTTATTGACATTTTAGCCTTACTGTTGTCAGTTATATTAACTATTGCCTTAGCAATTGTATTTTACATGTAAGCTATTTTTTCCATTTAGAATATGTTGTTAACAGAGAATTACTCTCTTGAAGTACATTGAAATGAATTAAAAATACCTGAGTACATATGCTGTTATGATTCATAAAAAAATATTGCATGTTCAATGTGATTATTTTTCCAGATTCAAAGTTCTTCTCATGTCTGATCTGTTTTATGGTCTCTGTATTGAATACATTGTGCTGTTCAGTTCGTTGCTTTTAAAATGTAAGTTGCCTCCCACGTATTAGAGGTACTTGTTCTGCAAACCCTCTACAGAAGAACATTGTTTTCTAAGAGGAAACAGTGATGGATAGTACCATCATCATGTTATGTGGTCTGATTTGAAATGGTCTCAAGCATCTAAATGAAAATTGGCTCATGTAAAATCCTCACTCTTGGGTTCCCTGCTTTCAGGTGTATTACAGGAGCCTTGAATTCTTTTGGAAGTGTAAATAATTTCTCATTGCTCTGAGGTTCTCTCTGTGAACACAGTCAGTGCTTGTTCTTTGGGAGTGGGAGAGAGCTCTGACATACCTGTCAGATGTGATTTCTACTCACCACCTCTGGTTGATGGCCACAGCCTGTTGTTTTGGGTTGTTAGGGGAACTGTAAAGCCTGACACTTGTTGCCTTTACTACTCAGTTGCAGAAATTCTGTTTCTTTATTGGATCTTGAAAATGCAGCATTGACTTGGATGGAGGTGGCTTTTGAGCCATTTACACCATTATTACATTGTCTTTATTACTTTATACCATAGTAGCTAACAGTATTTTATGCTTGCTTATTGTGTTGCTTCAGACCCTATCTTTGCCTGACTTTTTTTTTCATTTGCTCATTTCATTAGACTCCCACTCACCTTGATCCCAAATATGTTGCTGGACCTTTTCAGAGTCCAGTTCAAGAAGGTGTTTGATCACAGATGACATCTGATCTTTATGCAATACTTAAGGCTTTCTGGGATATCCCATGGGCTGAAAACAGCTCCTAAGCCTGTGGTCATGTTGGAGTGCAGCAGGTGTTGAACCATCATGCAGATCAGGCAGTTAGAAATTAGTTCTGTTCATGACTCATCCATTGATGTGTACTTTTTGCAGGGGTGATTGGGAGTTGAAGCTGGACCAATGCTTTGTGCACAAGATTAAGCATAGAGTCTAGGTATCTGCATGCAATTGGACTTTACACAGGAATCAATCACTGGAGTTTTTCAGGCCCTTCTAGGACAGTAGCAAGCTAATAGGGCCTCTGCATATGGATGCCTGTTAGTATCTACCCGCTAGCTTAGATTTCCATGATGACCATGAAGTGTGTTCTGTATGCTGGAAACTTTTAAGTAGTAAATTATTTTTCAGGAGGCAGCACAGTAAGGCACATTTGGCATGCTGAGGTCCTGTGCGATCACCTGTATGGCCCTGCATTGTAGAGGTTCCCTGTTTTAAGCTTGCCTTTGCTGCGTACTCACTGGAGATTTACTAGCAGAGCTACCCTTCTGGGGAAGGAAGAGTGTAGTCCACTTAATCTCAAAATCAATCTGGTCCCCTTGAAGGATGTAATCTAAAGAAAAAATTAATGCCCTATGGATTGTAAATTCATTTGCTTGAAGTTAATTCTGTTGGATGCTCAGCAGATTGTGTTGCACAGGTGGATCTGAAAACAGCAAGAGATTCCAAATTGTCATTCACCAAAAAGTGGAACAGGCACAACTGGCTCTCAATTTTATGCTGCAGCACTCTTCTATTTGAGTTGTGTTGTGCATACTTACTGAAAAGTTAAAGCCAGTTTTTTATTTATTTATGCTTGGTGTACCCCACTGCAGAGCTTTCCTTTTGCTGTTCTGTCAGCATTTACAGGCTCTTTGATTTTAATTTTTTTTTAACATGAAGGATAATTCTGATAATTTTTAGTCTCCTCTTAAGAATCATTAGAAAATGACACCTTGAGGAATACAGGTTTCTTCCAAGTGGTGGATGGGTGAACAGGAGTGCTATCCATTTCTGCTGGTGGTACTTCCAGCTGTTGGGTTCCACTGTGTAAGCCTAGTAGTGTGTTTTAATAGTGGTGTGAACCATATCCAACTGCTCTGACTTTCCAGTTGAAACTGATAACTGCAGTACACACCTAGAAAGTTGGGGTTTTATTGGAAACAACCTGTGCTGCTTCTGTTCTAGACTCTGTCCAGAGCTCTCTGTGGGCACAGTCTGCTTTTATCCTGCCTACTCATTTAAATCAATTTTGTTATTAATTTACTTACTTTCCATCCAAATTTTGGGCATTGTGAACTCTGACTTATGTTTGACTTATCTGCCTTTTCTGCAAAGACAGACTATGACAGTATGAGAGACTTGTCTAAATAACTTCAGTCCTGGCTCTTACTACTGGTAATGCCCAAAAATACTACTATGAGCAGCTAATGTCCAATTTTCCCTACACAACACAATGTGGTGATGCAGGTGCCTGGGAGTTCACAACAGACTCATAATTTGGTTCTTTTTAATCATTCTCTGGTTTTTTGGTGGTTTTTTTTTTTTTTTTTGGTTGTTTTTTTGTAATATTTCTTTATTTGTATCCAGTAACATACAAGTATTTTATTTGACCTTTAGTCATGAAGTACCCAGTGTTTAGTTTTGGATGCTCTGTTTGTGCAGTGTTGTGCTTCATCTGTGGCATTGTTCTTACTAGTCTTTTCTCATGCAATTGGAGTTTATTTCTTCATATTTCATGCTGCTGCTGTTAGCTGTTATGGAAGGAGAATGTACTTTGTACATCCATTAATTTAATCATTCATGTCTCTCCCTTTCTAAAGAACCTTTGCTAGTTTTAGTAGGGTTATGCTGTAGAAAAGATTGACAGATTTTCTCTGCTTGAGAAAATACAAGAGAAGTGTATGTTTATGGAGACCTTGTGTGAAGGCTGCCGTTATTTACACGTAAGCATGAGACCCAAGAATGAGAAGCTGGCTTCTAGGGAATCCTCAGTTTCAAGCAAGTATTTGTGGAAGACTTTAGAGTATTACTTTTACTTGCAGTTCATCTGTCAGCTTTTTTCCGTGAATATGTGAGGTGGGATTATTGTACTCATGTACCGTGATTTCATTGAGTTTCATGTAGTTTAATCTGTTTTATTTAATGTAAGACCATCTAACTGACTCAGAAGTTTTAGACATTGATATGATAGTCTAGTCAACTTGGCAACTTGGTCAATAGCTCGTCTTGTGTTTTCTGACATAACAGTGAACCATCAGCACCATTAATTCATCTGAGAGCTATGGGCTAGGTTTTGCAAAACTGGGAGGGATTTAACAAGCCAAGAGTCTGGCAGCAGACTGTATTTGAATTTTGAAACTTAAATATAAAAGTTTCTGCTTTGTTCTCTACTGGTTTGCCTGAAAGTACTAATATACCCATGAGCCCAGAAAAACACTGTATGAAAACTTCATTAAGTCTAGGCATTTAAGTTCCATATACAAGTCCACAGATTTATAAGAATAGACATACTCTGCAGCATGCAAATAGCACTATTTTTATAAATATGATGATATTTTAAAAGTATTAGTATAAAGCAGGTTTGTTAGGCATATCTGCCTTTGCTGCATTGTCATCGAAGATGACAGGTTAGGTTTTACTCTGTGCATGAGAGAATTCTTTAAAGGCTTATTCTGAACACTGAAAATGTGCTACTGCCTTTTCAAAAGGCAAAGTGAATATATTTTTAGACACAAAGTTCTTCAAGGTAAATTCATGACAGCTAGCTGCTATTCTTTTACCCAAGAAAACACTGGGTTCTGTACTCAGCATAAAGCTTATTTAATAACTTTCTGTAAACATTTTTCATGTCAAACTAGTGCAGAATTTGCAAAGGAATAATACAGTTTTAAATAACTAAAATGATAATTTTATAAAATAAAATTCTGTAATCATCTAAATCCTTGATATTAAATGACCTCCTAAGGAACTAATTCTTTTTTCTCCTACTTGGACAAAACTTCAGCTAAAGCAGCTTAATTCTATCTTCTACATTGCATTTGTCCAAATGAAGAGCATGCATATGAGTTCCCCTGCTACAGCGCATAGACATGAGCCTTATTATTAGGCTGTGGGAAATTGAATGCTTGGTAGCTGTAGCACCAAAGATAAGAGTCTTGTTGGTGTGGGATATTTTCAAGGAAGTTAGTTTAAAGCTCCTTTTCAGAATGCTTCTGTTTTAGAAGTATTTGAGGAGCAGGAGTTCCATCTGAAGCTGCTGCTGTTGTAAAATTCAAGCCACTTTTTGAATCGTCTTTTGGATATTCAGTTTCTTAATGCCTTTTCCCAATATCTTTCATTGGAGAAAAACATCTCTGCCAGCCTGTACAATACATTTTTTTTTCCTTAGGATATCTGTTTGTGGCTAAGCTATTTTTGTGAAAGCCAAATCTGTGTAAAAACACCATGTTAGTGTTGTGACTGCTTAGACCTGCTGCTTTGTTCCAGAAGAGTGTTTATCATATAATTAAGGAAAAAATATTCTGTAAGAGTTTCTTTCAGTCTCATCTGTTTTGCATGTTTTGTAACAGTAGAGCTCCCCTAAATGATTGAAAATTCCTGTTCTACTTGAATAACAAAGTTTAGATTGCTTAAGAGTAAAAGCAGACTGTCGAGCACTTAGTGCTGCTGAAATTTCACATGACAAGCACAGCTCAGCATGTAAGGTAGTTGGTTTTAAAGAGCCTGAGCAGGCTGCTGCAAATTATAATTACTAATGTAATAATTACCATAACTAACAGAAATGTGACTTGACTTTGAGCCTTCTGTCCTCATTAAACTTGTTCACCTTCTCTGAAACTCTCCATGCTGCATGCTAGCACGGAGCAGTCGTATCCCCCGACCCAGCATGAGTCAGGGGTGCAGCCGTGATACCAGCCGTGAGAGCAGTCGAGATACAAGCCCTGCTCGGGGCTTTCCTCCACTTGGTGAGTACATGTAGGCATTGGAGCTTTAAGGATCACTTTTTTTTTTCTTTTTTCCCTTGTTCTGATTGCCTTTTCACTACACACCTACTAGGTGGAATGAGCTTGTTTCCTGTCCTCTGTTGGATTCCTGACACGCTTCCCGCTTTCAACCCTGTTTCCCTTCTGTTTCCTTCTGCATGCTTCGATTCTGATTCTCAGCATTTCACAGTTAGCAGGAAAATAGTTTAGTTTGCACTTCTGTAATTTTTAGATTCATTAAATCAGCTTGCGTGGGGGGGCTGCTGTGCTTCACTTTACAGCACTGATGGAAATCTACAGGAGAGCAAGCTTTATTTTCTAGGTCACAGTGAAGTATTCGGCAGCATCGTAGTCCATTGCTGAGTGACTAAATTATTCATGTTCTGGTTTTCTTGCAGCTAAGTACAGTACCAGTGTATCATTTCTATACTAAATCCTTCAATAGAGATAGAAAATTATTTTTCGTGGAAGTTTTACATGACATTGTCAGTATGCAGTTAAACTGCACACATCATTTTGTAGGGAACTTTTTCAAACAGCCTAAAATCATGGGCAAGGCTGAGGCTTTAAAGAAGCATTGTTAAAGCGTAGCTGAAGCATACAGTACAAATAGAAAATCTCATTGAACTTACCACATGGAGAAGTTTGTCTGCTCAAGGCTGAACATTTCTTGTCTAATACCATATCACTATATCATATTCAACCAAATACATTACTTGAATGACAGAGTTGTTTGTTATCAGACGTGAAATATAGTTGACCCACTTCATCAATGTAGTAATTTCATAGCTGTGTATGTGGTCTTACAAGTGAGAGAAAAGCTCTTAAAAATTCATCAAGTCTGAGGAATGATACTACAAGACAGTGACAATGTGTATAGGTGTGTGGCATAGTAAGTGGAACATAGCATTTGGGGCTGAATTCTGCAACTTTAACCCAATAGTTAGAAAAGGTTATGAAAAATGTAGACAGATGAGCAAAATTTGATTCTTACACTTGATTAATATACTCTAATCTATTAAACTTACATAGATGATGTCATCGTTGATTTACCTACAAGTGCAGAGGCTGGTTGCATTCATATAAAATAATTTGCAAAAATCCCATTGACTTCAATGGTGTAGAGTGGATTCTTCAAGATAGTATTAAAGAGGCTCTTGGGTTCTAAAACTAAATTATTTTGACTTGTAAATCAATCTATATGCATATCTCAAATTTTGCTGAAAAATAGGAGAAGTTCAACTTAGCATTCAAAATTTGATTCATGGCTCTTGAAGATAAATAGATGAACTCTTTATGGATTAAATGAAACTGATTTGATACCAGGGCTATGAAGGGATAGTGGGCATACAACAGTAGCTCATTTATAAAATTATTTTCCCAGCTTCCATTTCATAGGAAGATTCTTTTTTTCTTCAGTGAAGTGTATAAACAGGCTGGATTTCAGGGTTAACTTGTCAGTATTATATGTCATTGTCCTATGTTTTATTTTATTGAAAATAAATCAATAAAACAATGTCTTGAGCACTTTTTCTGAAAAAAACAAATGCAGTGTATGAGAATTGCTGTTGGTGTGTGTTTTGTGCCACCACCACCACTACTGAGCCTGACTCGTACTGACTTAAAATTTCAGTTTCAGATGTCTATTACAGTGTTTGTGACAAACTGTTGTGCGGAGAGGGCAGGTTTTTATTAGCTCATGATATTGAGTTACTTTAAGGTATTTCTAGAAATGTATTAACCTTCATGAGTTAATAAGTAATGTGAAGAAGTATTGATGTATTAGGTATTGTCTTTTTTCTTGTGTTTTCATTGAAATGCTTTAATCTAGAACATGTTCATGAGATTAATTATGTGGTGTGTACTTTATGTGAAAGAAACTTACATGTCAATGTAAGCCAAGCCAGTATAATTCTATTACAGTATTTCCAGAACTCAGTTTTTCTTATATTAATGCTAAGATAATAGAAACTTATTGTGCATGACACTTTGCAAGATTAATATGTGTATTAGTGAATTAAGGCAGCTCTATGTAAATAACAGAATTATTGCATTTAGCGTTATTACAGTCAGTGTCGACACTGACGTCCTGATCTTGCGAATTGCTCTGCATTGTTTTGGGGCTGCTGTGCAGGTATGCATGTCTATGCACTACATGTCTTGCTGCTTAAGTTAGGAAACACCAGTTAAGGCTCAGTTTGCACTCTTCCTCCTTGCAGAAATATAATGTTGCTTTATTTTTTTTTTAATTTCTATTTCTTCATGGGCCTTGATCTTTCAGTGACGTCCACAGGGGCACAGCAGATGGCTTGGGAGAATGCAATTGTGAGCTTAGAATCTTAATTGTGAGGTTATGCTTGCACTGGTCCTGCAAACCTTTCATGAGTTCCTTACGGTGTCAGTGGAATTGTTCTCTTGAATAAATGCATGTGTTCTCTGTAGTTCAAGTCAAGCTCTCACATTTAGGAAAATATATTTTTCTCACTTTGTTGGTTTATAATATTACTATTTGTTTATGAATGCTTTGCCTTAAACAGGAGACTTACAGTTTCATCTACTTCACACATGTATATACAATTGACAAAGCCTATTCATATAAGAAGATGATTAAACTTTATTTTTCCATTTTCTTGACAGTACTAGTAACAAAACAAAGCAGAAAGGCCTTCAGTGAGTCTGTGGTGATGAGTCGCTCAAAAGAGCAATTAGTTTCTTGGGTCGGTTGCTTTGAGCTAGATGAGCATAACATTACTAGGCATAGGGAAAACCTCTTTAGAAAAAAAAATAATTTCTGTAATTTGGAAATGGCTGGTCCAGCTTTCCATTTGCTGTCTTAAACAACTCAAACCTTTATGCTAAATTAAAGAACTAAACTTCTCCAAAGGCAGTTTATGATTAATTGTGTTGCCAACAACTTGGAATTGAAGTGGGAGTTGTATTTTGTCTCTGCTACCGTGTGTGCTCCATTGCTATTAACAAATTGTATACATTTGGTGTGGTTCTAGACGGGTGTATAATGTGCGTATTCTGATTGTCTGTGCAAGTACCTGCTTAGGTTCAAGAAACATGTATGCAAACTTTGTTAAAAGCAAGAGCCTTTTGGTAGTAGCAATAGCAATAATGAATGTGTATATGTGTTTACTTGGAAAGAAAAACCAAGCCAAAGACCTATATGTAATGGTTGGCTGACCTCCCTGTATGACTCTTTCTACTTATGTGGTTACTCATTTTCTTTGTTAGTGTCTTTTTATGCATAGGCTATAATGTTGTGGAAAAATACCTGCAAGCACAATTCCTACCCATTCATCATGGCTTCACTTTGGGGTTTAGATCAGACACATCTAAATCCTGCTCTGTAGTTACGTGCTTCACGTTCTCATGACGGCTGTGTTCCAGATCTGTGGGTCTGGAACGTTACTGATGTGCACTGGTGTTTTTTGCTGAACTGCACTGGGTTTGGGACTGTTACCAATGAGTTTTGTCATGCATCGTGTTTACGATCATGGGAGAAACAAAGGGAAGGCACAGACGGAGATGTCGCTGTGGGGCTTGCACTGTACCTGTTACGCATTCATATACAGCGTCATTTCCCAGTCACGATGAAACGCCTTTACTGGTAGTGATCACATGCATCCCCTTTGGATTGTGGCATTTTCTGTCTCGGGTTAAATGTGTGTTAATCCTGTGGGTGTTGCCATTCCTTCTACTTGCAGCTTCTCGACGTCATTCCAGGTCCACTAGTGCTCTCTCCACTGCTGATTCTGTTGGGCAGTCAGGTGAACAAGCGCTAACTGCATGAATCCGCTTCTTAAACGTAGTCTTGTTTTACACCATCCTAACATTTGCAATCATGTGCATCAGCCAGCACTTGGCATGTGCTTCTCACCGCTGTGGGGCTTTTTGTTCTGTTTCTGTTCAGCGTGGCTTTTTGTTTTGAGTTTCATTTATTGGATGTTTTTAATTTTACGTATTTTAGGGTCGTTGTGAACAGTGTTTATTTAAACAAAGGGTGATCCAGGGCTTTCTCAATTCTGTAAATCTGATCAGTTGTGCAGCATAGGCTAAATTCTTACTGATACTTGCAACCTCCATTGATATTTCCTCTTTAACAGTGTAGCAGTTCCCAATGCCTAGGACCACATCTCAGTGGATTTCATCCTATTTTTTACCTTATATTTTGGATCCCTGTTTCTGACTAACGAAAGTTCTTTGTGGGATCCTCTCTAAAATACACAAGAGCAGCAAGAATGGAGCAGCAAAATGAAGTACCTGATGAGCTTTCAGAATGAACTTTTGGGCTTAACAGATGCTGATTCTTCTTTCACATAATTCTGAAGGCCTTGTCCAAAGTACATGGAAGTTGTTGAAAAAATTTTTTCCTGTAATTTCACTGGGCTTTGCATCAGGAGACTAATGTTTACATATGAGAAAAATCTGCTGATTCCAGTTGATTCTTTTCCCACCCCTTTGATTCATAGTTGCTGAGAACCTCTCACTCCCTTTTGAAATTGGGGTATTGCACTGGGAATCTTAGACAGAAAGGAATGAAGGTTGATATCTTTGGGACAATATAGACATAATTGTGGGGACAGAGACTGTGGAGATGATGAAGGCTTCAGTGTTTTCATAGATGCTAAAACCTATAAAGGATAAATGGTACTGAAAGTTATTTAATTACCCTTTCAGATAAGGAATGCAACGTGTTTCTCCGAAGTGTAGTTAAATGGCTGTCTCTTAACTAAAACTATATAAAACCTTACCAAGTTGCTTGGCAGAAATAATGTAAACTCATCTGACAGGCATTTTTTCAAAGTGACAGTTTGAATTTGTATTGAACAAAAATAAGTGAAAATATTTAAAGTANATATAAATAAAAGCTTTGTTTTTGTGTTCAACTTCCTGTGATGGTCACTTCATGCAAGGCTCCTGTGGTTTGGTACAAAATATAACAAGATTTTACATGGTTACCTGTGTCCTAAGTAAGGCCAAAATCTCAATTAAAAATGTCAAAACCAGGCCAAAAATGTTGGTTGGTAATTTTCACAAAGTTTGCAATAAGTATAATTAATCTAGCCAAGGAGACAAGGGAATGTGTCCAGAACTTACCCTACTTATTTCTTGCTCAGTAACATTGAACTGATCTGTACTGGTTGTTCCTGGAGCCAAGGATGTTCCTAGCTGCATCTTAGAGATATGCTGAGGTTTCTTCTGTCTAACTTCTGTGTTCAGGCATGGCAACAGTGCCTTGAGGAGAAGCCCTGAGTGACTTGGGTGTTATGAATTGAAAGTCACTGAAAGAAGTATTTCAGAAAATTCCTGATAGCTGTGGAAAGATGTAAAAGCCAGCGTGCTATACTGTGCTTCTTAAGGGAAAAAAAAAAAAAAAGGGGCAAAAAAGCTAATTTTTGTTTCTTTATGCTGGATATTTAAACTGATATGCAACTTTGTCATTCTGTTTTTCATTTTTTAAAAAAACAAACTATCTTCCCTTTTCTAATGTAATACTAAATTTACATGAAAACAAATGGCAATGGAAGTTTTTGATGCTGAGTTATTTCAAAAGTTAGACCCAAATTCTAATTTCAGTAAAACTTAGATACTGTCACTGAGTTGGGTTTCAAAATAAAACTGAGTCCAGAACTTGTCTGAACTTTTACAGCCCTTGTGCTGTTCCCTTAGGAAAATTCTTGTTTTGTGTACATCTTTGTAGTGTATACCTGTGCGGTAGTGAACTCAGTTTTAATCGGACCCAATGCATTATCACCTTCTCTGTGCTTCTATTAAGAGTGTACAGATCTTTCCATTTTAGGCATGATGAAGTACTGTTTCACCTAAATATTTGAAATTATTCTTCAACTCAAGTGCATTAAAAAAGGGGATAGTAATAACATACAACTTTTATTTCTTTGTGATATGTCATGATTTGATTACTTTTTGGCAGTAGTTCTAAGAAGTTCATTTATTTTCATTTTCCCTTGTAATGTGTTTTGTAGAAAATGTGCTTTTGTTGTAAATCAGAAATGTCTTGTCTGGGTACATAAATTTGAGAAAGTAGATTTTGTTAGATAACACTATGCTTGAAATAAATACTAGTCTCAGGGTTGCCTTTTTTTTTTCTCAAAATACTTAAGATTTTTAAAAATCTTCCCTATTTCCCTTCGATAGCTTCATAAAAAATAGTAAAGCTTTGGAATTAGGACAGTGGATTGGCAAACTTCAGTCTCTGACTTAAATTATGCATGTCAGACTGCGCTAATTCCTTAGAAGGTATTTCAGTGCAGTGGATTTTTAAAGAAGAAAGCAATTAATTTTTGTGATAAAAATGGCATTTGCCCCCCCCCCCTTCGCTCCCTCCGCCAAATACAGTAAGCTGCTAAATACTGTTTGACCTGTTTTGTGGAAATCCATGATACAGTTATGCATTTTGAAAGACAATTTTTTTTCCTTAAATATAGATGAACTAATAAAAAAACCTGTGCAACTTTATCCCTGTCTGTTGCTGCTTGATGACTGCCTCCAATGTGGATTGGCTGAAGGTCTATTAAACAGGTTCATGTAGCTTAATTCACTGAATTTGCTGGCAAAACTCTTACTGGCACATGTCGGGACAGAGGTCTAAGCTATGTGCCAGGAACAATATTCCCGGTCCTTCCTGAGCAAAGACAAACCCATATGAACATAAAATTTTGGACTGCCAAAACCAGTCTCTTTCTTTTTATTCACTGGAGCCAGAATTCCAGTAATACGATATCGGATTTACTTCCAGCTAGAAGGAATGTGCTGCTGAAGCCTGACCCTTGATAGTCAGGTCACCGATTCTGTCATATCCCTGTTGGCATGCTTGTCTGAACTTGGCCTTTGCCCAAAGAAACTAATTTTGGCAACTGTTTTGGTAGACTGGGTAAATTATAAGGTAAACTAATTAGTTCTAGACTCAATCCTGTTGCTTTCAGTGACACTGAGAGCTTTGCCATTAAATTCAAAGGGAGAAAGGAGATGCTGTTTGATTGAAGTATCAGTTTTGATATATCCTAGACCTTTCAAATGCCATTTAAACTGCTTCTCAAAAACAGTAATAAAACAAAAATTGGAGTCACTTCACAAACAAATAATAAGCAACTTTTTTTTTTTTTTTTAATGCTGTGGGGCATAGAGGGATGTTCTAATGGCTGATCAAGCTGTAAGTCATAAAATAGACTAATCTGGAGCTGCTAGTTTCCCATCCTTGCCTGATCAAAAGCTCCAGGATGGATGAGTGCTTGGATATTAACATATTTTGACACTGGGCACGATTCTGTCTCTCTGAAGTTAATAAGAAACTTTCTCTTGATTCCCAAGTGTGCCAGACTGGGTCTGGCAAGTCTGCCTCTGACATTAATTTAACACTTTGAAACAACTTCTGTGTAAAAGGAAACACCAAGTAGATGCTGTGCTTCCCAGCTTAAAAAATAAATAATAAAAAGTTGCCCTGAGGATCCATAATTGTCTCTAGGGCCCAATAAACAATAGCTTATTTCTCACTCTAATGTAAACTCTCTAGAGCTGTGGATAAAAGAGTGTTTAATGGAAAAGCACAGTAAGTTCCCAGAGCCTGTGGGGAGAGCTGCTCGGGTACCTGATTAGGATTCCAAGTGAATGTGAATTCATTTAACAATCCCTTTCAATGTTGTCTTTTGTGCAGACCGGTTTGGACTTGGACAGCCAGGCAGGATGCCTGCTTCTGTGAATGCCATGCGAGTCCTGAGCACAAGCACAGATCTGGAGGCTGCCGTGGCTGATGCACTGGTAAGAGGAAAAATACAAAATGCTTCCGGCACCAGAAAGTGGCTTGAAGTTACCTGTACGTACGTTCTCCTCTTTCTAATTAGTTTTGTTCTGATTGCACCTGGTGTCTGATGCTGTAATTAGTTACCTTTTGCTGTTTTGTCTTTGGGTATATTGGTAGCAATACTCATTTCCATGTTAGTTCTTCGTAGTTGTTACCAAAAAGACTGCTGTGGCTTAGTGCTAGAGCAGCAGAATGGGCTGAATCAGCTGTTTGTCTCTCACTTGGCTGTCAGACGATGTACAAGGTGCTCAGGACCTGTGGAGACAGATGTCTGCATTAGTCCCATTACCTGCATGATGATCTTGTCAGAAAAACAGTGTTTCAGCAAGAACCTAGAATTTCACAAGTTCCTTGTGCTAGATGCTTGATCAGCTCATAACTTGGCTCCCCTGTGATTGGTACCATCTCATGCAGTTAAAGTGAAATGTATTTGTCTAGTTTGCTGTGAATGCTTTCAAAAAAAATAGGTTTCCAAGAAAGTTTATAATAATTTTTTAGTATTTTATTGTCCTGTACAATCATACTGTATTATAATATTTCTTGAGAGAGCCCAGTAAGTTTTTTTTCCTGCTCTTCAGAACATAAGTGTTAAGGTAAGTCTTTAGATGTACTTAGAGTACTTGGGGAAGAGAGAGCAAAAACTTGTAGAGGCAGGAGTATTTTACAGTACTAGCTGGGGGTGCCAGTGTACCTTGAGTCTTCTCCTGCTCTAGACTTAGCTGAGGGGAGGATATTGTCATGCATATTGATACAGATCTCAGATCTCTGTGGAGAGTGAGCCATATCCTCAGTTTGTGGTCAATGTCCTTTCCCCATTTCCTAGTTCACATTCCCCAAGGGTAGTTAACATTTTCCTTTTTATATATGATTATCACCCAGCTCACATCACCTCCATTTCCAAGCAATTAGTACACTACTTATAGAGAAATTACACTTTTTTACAAAAATCTACCTTTACATTAAAAAAAAATAAATATATACATACATATATATATATGAGAATAACATAAAGGCAGTAGAGTAGATAATAGAGGACATTTGCATTTTCATTAACAAATGCAAGAGCTCTCAGCACCTCAGCATTTCCACCAGAGCAGTGCAGGGCACATTATAGGTATAATGAGATCAGGCTGTATCTCTGCATGAGAGCATTTGCTGAATACAGGTTTCATGAGGGAGGGGAGGGTCATGGTGTTTCAGTTCATTGCCAAACACTGACATCTCTCTGGGTGTGACTTAATCATCAGATAGACATAGAGCTCCCTTTTAAATACTCTACTCGTTTAAACCAAACAGCATTTTATTGGAATGATAAAATCTTGAAAGGATTTAACATCTAAAAGGGAAATCTTTAAGTCTAGTTGGAGATGCAGTACAGAGGGAGGTGATTTAGCACCAGACTTTGTAGAGTTAGATGATAGTTTGACCCAATGATGTTAGTCTTTTCCAACCAAAATGATTCTGTGGTTCTGCAAAACAAAGTATTGCTGATGACTTGGTTGCATGACATTAGGGGGATGCAACATGATCTTGTTGTCCCCTTCTTGCATGTCACCACAGTTTGCTCTTTCTCAGTTCTCACAACAGGCAATTTACGAACTCTGTTCAGGCTCCTTTTGAGAGAGTAATGTGATGCCAGCTTCTACCCAGCAGCTTTGTTTTCAGAGAAGTATTCTTTGCCCTGCAGGGAAATCAAAAGAACTTCTCCCGTGATGACTTCAGCCAAATGCTCAATTTAAACAAAACATAGTGGGTCCTTTTGTGACCTCCACTCCCTGTACACTATTCCTGTTGGATCCACTGCTTCTGTTTGGGAGTTAGAGTTGGCTTGAACCCACAGTGTCTATATTGGGAATCAGTGCTCAGATCTGTCAAAAGAGCTCAAAGTGTGTTGGAAACTTTGACCTTATGTAAGGCCTTTAAGGCAGAGGTGCCGTCTGGGGGGCCTTAAAAGAAGCTAAGCTTCAAAAAAGTGCGGTTTAAGAACTGTGACTTGAAAGAGAACTTGGTTAAGTGAAGTTGATTAAATGTGCTGTACTGTAGATAGTGGCTTCCTGACATCAGAGTTTTTTTCCCAGCTTCTAAAATCAGATGCTGCCAATAATATGTGAGGAAATAAATCATTGCCAGAGACTCCAGTATCTTTCAGAGCAGCCTTTATGAAAAGTAAGCACAAAGGTGCCGTATATAGATCTGTCTTTAAAAATCTGAGATAATCTCACTTCCAAATCTCCATAGTGGAAATTGTAGACTATACAAGTAGTGCAGCAGTTAAGAGATAAGGTCAGGCATTATTATACCCACTTTTATTTTGCGTGAACTGTATTTTTTTGTTTTGTTTTTATTTGCTAAGACACATTTGCTATATGTTTTTGTTGCAAAAACAAACCCTACATAAGCTTCTGACATAATTCTCTATGCTTTTTCCCACCCTTCAATATTTTCCTGCCTACAGCTGTTAGGAGACTCCAGGAGCAAGGTACTAGTGCTTTCTTGACTTTTTATTTCTCCTTTCCAACTTGCCCCATCCTGTTGCTGACACCCACGATACTGCACTTAAGTTAATTTTCTACACTTCAGTCTTGCAGTCCTAGTGGAAGCAGAGCTCCACTGGCTTCACTAATCCAGAACTACAGGGCTACAGGAATTCTGTTGCAAATATCTTAGAATATAGACAGTCTTTTTCTGATACATTTTCTTGTCAGTCCTGTTCTGTTAAAGTTAATTTAAGAGTTTATTTTGTAGTATAGCATACAATTTGTTTTGCTATCATAATTTTTCTAGCATCCATTCTGGAAAAATTGAGGTTGTCTAAGATGTACCTAAGGGATTCAGATCCTTTAATGCCATACTATGGAAATGAGTAGAAGTTAGATACTCAGTTCCCTTAGCAACCTCTGGAAAAATCCTAGCCCTGAAATGAAATTGTCATCTCCTATATCCCAGGGTATTCTGGAGTAACTTCATTCAGAATATCTAAGTGACTGTGCATACCAGCTCAAGTTCCTTCATTTCTTTATTCCATATCTTAATTTTTTTCCTAGAAGTAACAGTTATATCATCAAAGAGTCTATAATAATGGAACTGATCATTATCAACAGTAAAGTGACATATTATTACCAGTAGCTAATTCCACTGGGCATAAGTACCTTGCTTTCATGTTGTAGAAGGCAAGCCCTGTTTGCCTTAGTCACTCAAATAGTCTTACTGAGATCGATGGAATCTGTCTTGCTCTACTGTGAGAGGTAAGCAGGCAGACCTTGGGTGACATCTTTAAAACACTTATGTCACTGTAAACATAGTGTTAGTCTTCTTTGTAGTAATTATCAATAAATTTTTTTTCTTCTGGCATTAATGTAGCTGTATGTAACTTAGTGATTTTCCCCTTTTGCAGAAAAAGCCAGTGAGAAGAAGATATGAACCCTATGGGATGTACTCCGATGATGACGCTAACAGCGATGCATCTAGTGCTTGCTCGGAGCGCTCTTATGGTTCCAGGAATGGGGGCATTCCACACTACCTGCGGCAGACTGAAGATGTAGCTGAGGTCCTGAACCACTGTGCCAGTTCCAACTGGTCCGAAAGGAAAGAGGGACTGATAGGTCTTCAAAACTTACTGAAAAGCCAGCGGACTCTGAGGTGACCTTCGTAGTTTTATAGTGTCAGTCATTCAAGAGAGGTGGCCATAGTCTGATGTCAGTAAAATGTAGCTCTGAAAGGGTGGTACTGGTTTGCATCAGTTTGCTGCAACCTCCAATAATTTTTTCCCTCAGCAGTTTGGTGAAGCAAACAGTGCACTTACTCTAAAATGACTCAGGATGGGTGTGTTTCAAAGATGAAATCAAACAATACTCTCACTATATTTGGTATACTTTGAAGACTGTGTTAGGTGTAATTATAGATATTATTTGTAACTCTTGAAAAATCTTCTATTATGAACCCGAGTCTCCTATAAATTGTCATTTATAATGTAGAAGGAAGCTTCTTAGGACATCAAAGTATACTTACCAACTCTGAAACTTTGCTTATGATAGGAGAAGCAAATCTTTTTCTCCTGTTGAAAGCCACATAAACATTTCAAACATCTTTGCCATGTCACACATTAAAACATATTCACAATTACCCAGGAGTCACATAGAAACTTCATATGGCTACAGGTCCCATTAACTAAAGACAACTGACTGTCAGGTATGGGATTTTCATACTTTAGTTTGTGGTGAAAGTATTTGGGAACAAGCTGTTTATCTCTTAGCTCCTTTGAAGACAACATTCACAAATAGGTGTGACACTTTGTTTTCCTGTTACGAATATTATGTACTTAAAGTGTTACCAAGTGATGGTTGTGTGGTTTGTAGCCTACCTATTTGGATTTGTGCACTTGTTTCCATTTTAAAAGGCCTTTGCACTGGCTGCAAAGATTTGATGGTTTATGTTAACAGGTTGAATGAAGATGTATTGACAGCAGATCTGGAAAGGTTATTCTCTTGCCGTCAAAATATATTTCATCACTTCATATGGTGTAATACAGCCCTTTACACTTAAGTGCTACAGGACTTTAGTATGAGTAGATAGAATATCTCAATGAGAGGTGTTGTTTGATGTGGTCTGTTTGAGTCTTTTATAAGATACTTCCCACATGTACGTTGTTGTGTTTATTTTTCTTTATTTTAATGAACTGTCTGGAAAAACTGTGGCACCTCATGTACTTGTAAGAGAAAGCTGAGTGAGACTAATTTTGGCACAAAGATGTGTGAGAGTTACAGCCAAGGTTTTGACTGCTATTGAGGATGGCTCACAGGGTTGCATGCAGCAGGGCTGTTTAGATTGATAGCTTTTAGCAGAAATACTGGTAGAATTAAAATATTTTCAGCCCTGGTTGCAGTGTTCAAACCGTATTGCTCTTACTAGTCCCTCAAGCTAGCAAATTTTTGAGTTTTGTCCTTGAATAATTTATAAACCTGTCCCAGACACTACTCCTGCAGAGTTGGTTGTTTTTGTTTTGTTTTTTTTTTTTTTTAAATATGATACTGACTTCAGTTCTCTAGATTATATTTCATTTTGGTTTGTTTTTTGTTCTGCTTCCTCCTTGGTTCAGGGTTAATGTCATGCTTGTTCTAATGATTAGATTTTATCATCCTGTTTGTTCCCACGGCATCTTGCAGAACATCAGCAGGGTCATTAGTCCAAGGAGCAAGTCTGTCTTCCAATTAAACCTGATACCTTCTGTTGTGGTATTGCAAGTTTAATAAAAGGCAGTGAAGTGGCTGGGTTTCTGCTAGTACACATTTAAACTATATTCTTATCCTGAAAGGCTAGACTAGATGATTCTTGAGGTCCCTTCCAACTGGTATTCCATGAAAGATGGTGGATTTTGTATTAGCTGAGATTTGCATATCCAAAAAGCTGTGCATGTAAAACAGTATGGTGTATACCTGTCCTTTGTTTCATACATGCCCTAGTTCTGGATGGGATCCCCATAAGGTCTTCTAAACACAAGGCAAACAAGTGCCTTGACGAAATGTTCTTCTACTGCCTGTTTTAGTTTAGTATTTGCATTGTTACTGTGGGTTCACGAGCTTTTGGGAGACACAATATATACTTCCTGTCTTCATGTAGCTTTTTTTCCAGGAAGAAAATTCATTAGAGTAACAAATAAGGGTTCATTCAGAGAGCTGTAGTCTGTGTGAAATCAGGAGAGTGCTGCATAGTGGTCGTTTTGAGATGCTGCTGGCTCATCCTGAATGAGGGTGACAGCTTGCTGGTGTGGTGTTGTCACAAAGACTTTTTCCCCTGCATCAAACTCTTAACAGCATTGGGTTTGTGCCCTTTTAAAATTTGATCAGCCTTTCATGCATAGGTCTGGTTGAAAAATGTCGTCTGTTACTTGTGATGAAGATAACAATTCTGTTCTTTGAGACTTATCTTGAGAGAGAGAGAGAGAGAGAGAGAGAGAGAGAGAGGGGGGTATGTTGGCAGACTGTAAAAGGAATGTATTTCTGGAAAGAGAGTAGCTCTAGTCAAGACCTAATGGCTTTTCTGTGTGTATTTCGCTAGATGCTCTGGTTTCATAGTGAAAAATCTCAAGGCATCTGTAGTGTGCAGGAAATGTTACCTAATTGTCTTGTTCTTGTTTTGTTTGCTTCTGCATTCTTTGGCAGTTTGCTTTGCAGTAAAGCTGAAGATTTGTATTTCCAATTCATTGCAAACACTAAACACTTCTTGCATTGAATTCAAACTCAGTGTCTTATGAAAGGGACTCATACATCATTCTTTTTTGCCTATGGCATAAGAAGAGCATTAATTAGCTCTTAATCTTATTGGTGGAACTTATAATGCGCCTTGATTCAATTATCTGCTGCTGATTAGACTGCCTACTGTCTTCTTTTTCAATGTGTTTGTCTCCTTGATGTCCCAGTGCGCTCTTGGACTTTGGGATCAGTGCTGGTATCTCTGCTTCTGGACTGATTTTACTGAAGCAAATGAAAATTTAGACCAAAATATTTATGATAAGCGTATACCCAAATGACATGAAAAGTCTGATTTTACTTGAAATTTTGAATTCCCCAACACAAAAAAGACTCACAAAGCCTATTCTAGTCAGCAACCTTGATGAAGGCGGTAACTATATCCCAAATGTGCATGTTTCCATTTGTCTTCTGCGACCCAGAATATAGAAGAAAATGGCAGCAGTAGAAGATGCGAGCTTCTGGTTTATTAATTAAGAGGTGTTTATTAGGTTTTTATTTCTAATGTAAGAGTAAAGATCCCAGGAGTTAAACTGGAATGACGGTTAAGGCTTTGCCTAGATACAGTTTTCAGAAGTGTGACTTAGTAACATTTAAATAAAGGTTAAGTCTTTCAGCTGTTAATATTTATTAGCTTTCTTTCTGCAACTGTTTTAGTATTAATATCACGTTTTATTTATGTATTTTAGCCGAGTCGAGTTAAAAAGGCTATGTGAAATATTTACTCGCATGTTTGCTGACCCTCACAGCAAGGTAAGATCACAAAGACTTGGCTCATTCTCCTGCATTACCATGTGTGCACGTTTGATACTGTTCCAAGATGAATGTTTTGTGTTTCTACCCCTGCCATCTGCTGGGGGAAATGGTATTTATAAATCCCCTTGATGTTTATCTGTTTTACAATGAAGGGATATGTTTCAGTCTCTCTCATGTTGCTAGGAACTGGTTACCCTGTACTTCCTAAGGAGCAGCCTAATGCCTTTCAGATGTCAGCCCCTGGGACGAGAAGTTCATTTTTAGCAGTAGTTCTCTAGGGAGTGTCCTGGTGATACACAGTAGAGTGGGAGGTCCATGAAGGGCAGTGAGCTGTAGTTGCTGGGGTTTGTGTGCTGTGTACACCTGGGTGTGCAGTATGGGATCTCACCAAGAATACCCTTCTGGATCTCAAAATTGAAGTCTTAAAGATGGCAAAGTAGCTGTATTAATGATGCTGACCTTTGAAGTTAAAGGCCATGGCATGAGTTGACAGACATCTCTTGGAAAGAATCAGGCTATAGGGAGTTAGGAAGTTGAGCCGATAGGGACATTGAGAGCCACTGGTCTCCAGCTGACTTGTAAGTGGGAATAGAGAGAGGAGATAAGGGAGTTCAATGCCTCTTCCTGAGGGCATCTGTTGGTTGAGGACAACCAGTAATGGCTGGGTAAAAACGTCTGCTGTTGGGTTAAATACAGTTTGAGAAAGAAAAATTGTGTGCATGTTTGTACTTGAGACCACTTGATAAAACAGTTCTAATAAACAGTTGTCAAGTGCAAATCCCCTGGGCACACATAGTCACCTCTCACAAGTCTTGCTTGAAGTGTGTATTTTTGGCTAAAATTATGGTCTGGACCAGCTGTCCCAAAGGCCTCACCAAGTGTAGCAGTTCCTACCTGTAAGATCTTAATGTTTTGGTTCTCAGAGGTTCGGTATGTGTTATGGAAAGGGTGAAGGTGTAGCTATTTGTTTGCAAATTATTTCCAGCTTCTGAGTAAGAGGAGGATTTATTGTACATTGGATTTCAGTATGTCTTCTATGGCAGCACTGTTCTGTCATCACTACTGCTTTTAGAGAATTATTACTACAAACCATTAGTTGCGGTGTTAAAGATATGTAATCTGTTACGTATAAACATGTTACTTTTGTGACTGAGGAGACTGGATCCAATCCAAGGAATATAATGTTTTAAGTAACTTCACTGAGAGGAGATTGTATGTTAAGAAAATGTGAACTTTCAATGAATGCGTCTTTTATCTGTTGACAAACTACATCTGAACAACCAGCCTTGATCACTATGTGTACTAATGAGTGATTTATTTTGTTGCATGGTCTGCTTTGCCGTGGAATTCACAACAGAGAGTAAGTGTATTCTACCCCCTTCTTTCCTTCTTTCCTTCATTTCATGTGGTATTTTAATATGACACATTTTAAACATGTCTTGTCTGATTTGGTATATTTTCCGAGCACTGTAGTTACTAAAACCATTCATTTCTGATACTGTCTATAACAAAATCATCCTGAAACTCAAAACTGTAAATCTCTCCCTTTTGATTATTTAAAGCACCCATATTCCTTTGTGACATTTGTTAACAGGTCTTCAGCATGTTTCTGGAAACCCTGGTTGATTTCATCATCATTCATAAAGATGACTTGCAGGATTGGCTTTTTGTTCTCCTGACCCAGTTGCTAAAGAAAATGGGAGCAGATTTGCTGGGGTCTGTGCAAGCAAAAGTTCAGAAAGCTCTGGATGTCACCAGGTAAAGTTAGCAGATGGCAAACATTAGGGAGTTTGTTGCAGGATTACAGAAAGGCAAATGATGGACATTTTAGAAACTCAAGAGTCATGTATATTGAGGGGGTCAGTCTTGATGAACAATAAAATAAAGGAGAGCAAAGTTATGGCTCATTAAAAGACCTGTCCCTTTTCTGACTAGATAGCTTTAAAGCATAACATTTAAAATGTGTGATTGATAAGTCTTGTTATTTTGGGGGTTTTCTGGTGTGCATCTGCTTACCCATCAGGTTTTGGTTTTTTTTGATTGATTAAAAAAAAAGCCTCAATATTCAGAATATGAATGGTGCTTTACTGCAAAGTTGAGATCATATTGTGTTGTTCAAACAGGAAATAATGCTAACACCAGGGTAAAATCTTGAAGGCTACTGCAATGTGCACGCCAGTTCTGTAATCTATGTCCTTTTTAAAGCATGTCCAGCATAGGACACAGCTACAATAAAGTTCACTCATCCTGGGAATGGGATAATTTTTAAAAGTAGTAATAATCAGGGTAAAATAGGATAGAGTAGGGAAAAAGAGGAAAAAGGTCAGAATCAGAGGTGTGAACTTTAAAGATGAAACGAACCATGCTGCTAGTGCAGATAAGCAAACAAAACACAGCCTGAAATGGAGTAGACAGGTATCCTGAAAACTGGCCAAGTATGAAGAGAACAGGTATAGTATCAGTGTATAAATGTATTGATTTAGCAGTTTCTTCCAGTATTAAATCACTAATCAGCTGATCCTTAGACTTGGAGTTTCTCTGGCTGATTGTAAAGTTGAGAAGAAAGCATGACAAATGTGTATCTTTGTTGTGGAAGCATTATCATATCAAGTCAGTTTAGTCCTAAACATTTCTATCGCATAATGTTTTTTGCCTTTGCTTTCTTTGGACAGGGATTCTTTTCCATTTGATCAGCAATTTAACATTTTGATGAGGTTTATTGTAGATCAGACCCAAACACCAAACCTGAAGGTCAGTATCAAAAGCCCTTTCACTAAAGCATCAACATGGTTGTCTCATCTTGTCATCTCAGCAGTATTATAAAGCATGGAGTTTATAAAGTACTGAAATACCTGAATGATACAGAAATTATATT
Organism: Psilopogon haemacephalus; assembly: GCA_013396835.1. Classification (NCBI taxonomy): domain Eukaryota; kingdom Metazoa; phylum Chordata; class Aves; order Piciformes; family Megalaimidae; genus Psilopogon; species Psilopogon haemacephalus. Next base: position 1,753,092 of record VWZI01009168.1, read on the forward strand.
AGAAATTTTATTAACTCTTCTCCATTTGAATAAACTTAAATACCTTTTAAAATAGGGCCCTGTAACTTATCACAAGTCAGCAAGAATTGGACTTTGGGGACACTGAAACTTACTGAAGTTTAGATGTGGAAAGGTCCTCTTTACCCTAGTCCTGGTGGGAAGAGAACTTGTCTGTGCAGGACAGGATGGACCAGACCCTACCTGAAATTGAGATGCTAGGCACACCTTGAGAAGTGCCTGTGACACAGATCAGACATTGCATATGTAGAGTTTGGAGGGAATAAAAATAAGTAAGAGTTTTCTCTTATTGAATCTTTCTAGAGGGATGTTGTGCAGACTGTTTCTCAGGAGGTTGCTGTTCTAGAAAGTCTTACACCTTTATCTTCCAAAGACAGGAGTATACAGGATGCCAAATGACTGAAGTGTTCATTCTTCAGTCTTCTAAGTTTTGGATCTTTTGAAACATCAGCATCAGCCATTTGGGCCGAGACCAAAAGATATATGGCTTTTAGTGGAAACAGCACGGTGGAGTAATGATTTGTGTATGCAAACACACAAGCAGATATATGTATTTCAAGCCAGTTCTGATGTACCTTTCCAGACTCTAACTACGCAAAGTGAATCCAGTTGCTCTTGATTTTTGAAACATGACACAGAGACTGGAATGATTTTTTTTTCTCTCCCTGCGTGACATACTTCTATATGTAACGATATCTGTTTATTAGGGGATAAATCCATCATGAGCTTGACAAATCCCTTTTCACTTCTCAGGTTAAAGTTGCCATCCTGAAGTATATTGAGTCCTTGGCAAGACAGATGGATCCAACAGACTTTGTGAACTCCAGCGAGACAAGACTTGCTGTATCTAGAATTATAACTTGGACAACAGAACCAAAGAGCTCAGATGTAAGAAAGGTAAGCCAGGATGAGGAAGTATCTGCAGTAATTACTGTTTTTCAACCAACAAAAACAAAACAAAAGAAAGAAAAAGGGGAAGGAAAGGTCACAAAGGTAGTGAAAAATTCAGAGACTAGACTGTAATTTAAAAAAATGGATTCTACATACCATTCTGTCCAAACAAAATTGCCAGTTCATTAAAGACACATTTCTCAAGCATTATCTTTATGTATTTAATGTTTCTCTCTAGCAGACACTTAGCTGTGACTTAAACTACAGTTGCCATGTGTGAATAAGTGATAGTTTGAAAATGTGCTTTTTCTTGAGCATTCTGGAAATATCTCTGGGATTTTCTTTATCTAGGTGAAGGCTGTGTGTTTGTAGACTCTCATGAAGTCTAGCACAATTTCTGTGTTATGATTCTGTTAAAAGAAAGTAAACAAATCAGTAAACTGCCAGGGGTTCTCTCCTTTTTCCTTTTAAAAAGCTGTGTGTTTATCTCAACCTGGGATAAAAAAAAATGACACATTTAGGTCAGGTCTGGATAATAGAGTTACCTTCTTCTTTATCTTGCTCTAGATGCAAGTGTCAAGCAAGCCAAAACGGGACATAGTGATACTCATCTCTCCCAAGGGAAAAGAGAGACTGTTTTATGTACCTGGCATCTGTAACACAAGATAAAAATTGCCTTTTCTTCACAGCCCAGATGTAGAAATAGATTCCAGTGGAAGTTAAAGGCTTTGAGATGAACTTGGTTGAAAAGCCACAAATGTTAAGCTTTTCAGGATGTAAAAATTGTACGAGTTTTTAATACTCTGCATTGACATAAAATGTTGAATTATTACTAAAAGAACATACTGTTTTATAACAATATTATTTTTGTTATTAGTAATGATTTGAATCCAATCACTGGGTGTCAAAGGTGCTGCAACTACAGTTGTTAACTGATAGCTTACACAAGGCTTCAAAGAAGGTTTTTGGGTACATGCTGTTTGCTTTCTGGCATGTGGCTGGTTGGATCCAGAGGAGAAATGTCTCATCCTCTCTTGTAAAGACTTTTTGAAGGGATTATTCACACCAGTGTGACTGAAATTTGCTTCTGCAAGAAAAAAAGGGTGACTTGAAATCCTGGACTTAGATCTGTAATATGTTTCCATTTTGATGGTTCTGCATTCAAAGCCAGAAACTGCCAAAGAAGCTGCTTCTGTTACAGTTCAAGTAAACCTCAGGCAGTTTACTCTGCTGGTGGTCTGCAAGAGAGGGAGCTGTAATTAAGTAGAAATATACACTGAAAAGAAAATTCTCTGCACATTGATCAACAGAAGCAAGATTCCACCATTAGGTGTCATCATTGCTCTATGCAAAATTGAATCGTGTCTGCAGCAGCTGAAAAAATTGCCAATTTCCTGTGAAGATGTGGGGAGCAGAAAATTCACAGTGTGGTGTCCATCCTTCCATCTGTTTCAAAGACTTGTAGAGCTCTGGCTAAGCTTCCATCATTCTGGAATTTTAGGCAGTACCTGGAACTGACAGGATCTAAATTCTTTTTATTAAACCTACATGTGATTCAGATTTGCTTCTGATGCCTGTAGCTTTTAAATAAATTATTACATAGTTAAGCTAAGTTAGTCTACTGAAAAGGAATGCGCAGGTGATCTTTATTTCATTGTGCCGTTGCTGTACTATGATTTTATTAAGAACATAGTACAAACTACAGGCTTTAGAAGAAAGACTGCAGCTGAGGCTTTATAAGCAATCATTGGCCATTATCTCTGTCAGGACTGTAGTTAACAGACTAATAAATTCATTATGCAGTAACGAACTGGGTTATTGAGGGCCAACACAGACGTCTGAAATGTTCTGAAGAACACAAGTGAAAAATTGTCCTCCTTTTTTGGAGATTGTAACTTGGAAAATACTTGCTTTGGTTATTTACCAAAGCAAGTTTAATCAGTCTGAGCATCAGAAGATTCTGGCCTCATGGAAGGTGTTGTGGTAACCTTCAAAAATCTGAGTTTTTCTAAGTGCAAAGCAGACCATGCACTGTAGATGCTGTCACAACCTAAAAATGGCAATGGCAGCTGAGGTTATGGGGATTGGGAGAGGAACCAGTTCTATCTTCAAATGATCAAACTATTACAAGCATCCACTAAAAAAGTGTAAAATAATATAATTTTTCAATAGCCTCTGTTTTTGAGATAAAATTTAGATTTTTTTGAGATTCCACTGCTGCAGCTGACTTGGAAATGAGATGCTGGTGCTCAACTACTCATGGGGGCAGGAACTCTTTCCCCCCAAGAAATCTAGTCCCACAGGCAGTGTGGTTCTCACCCACATTTGAGTTACTGAGTGCTGCTTAAGCACAAGTTGCATCAGTGTGTGAGATGACCATGCTCTTCTGTCTGGATTTTGCCTTTGAACAGATACTGGTAAAGCAAACTTCCTCATGCTAGTGGTGAAGTATATAAATGACCTCTGTCAATGGGAAAGCACGTGGCTGCTGTATGCACATGGCAGTTAGTCATGCAGATCTGATCTATGGCAGTAATCAAGGGAGCTGTTCGAGAAATGGATTATTTTCAGTCAATAGTGAGGTTATCCTTTTACTTAGTGATCATGTCTATTACTAGTATTCACTATGTGTGATGATCACGAAGGTCCCAGCTCTGTAGTATTAAGGTGTTAGAGGAAAACAGAACAAAAAGAGACATGTAGTCCAAAGCCTTTTTCCAACTGATTGAAATGGCTTTATTGATAAACTTCGCATGTGAGGAAGCACACTTATCCTGACACCTGGCTTAAGCTACAGATCTTGTTTTACAGATAGTGAATTGAGAAAGAAACTTCATCACAGGAAATGCAGTTGTGCATAAAATGGAATACCTAAATACCTATACGGAATACCAATACCTAAACATAAGCTGTGTTATCACAAGAAAAACATGATGTACTTGTAGGGACATACAGTTGATATTACAAAGAGACACTGGCAGAATGTCATGACTTCCCTCTCAGGGCAGAAACCATTTAAGATACTGACAGAAGCTGTGAACTATGTACAGTCAAAATTATTGTCAAGGTTTATGCTTAAAATTAAATGATCTTCAGTGTGTCACAGGTAAATATTTGTTTTGTTTTAAAGATTTGCAATACTTATGGGTGTTTACTCTGCGTTGAAGTTAAGATTTACTTCCTGGAAGTAAAGGACTAGAAGAAAGGTGAAAGGCATTTGTTCGCTGTACTGAATAAGGGCCATTGGGTAAGAACAGGTCATGCAGCACTGCCTGAAGACCTGGATGGGATGTGATTCCAGTGCAAGAAGAACACCAGTGGGTAATTTCTGCACATAGAGCTACCTCACTGCTTTTCCCCCAAGCAGAACATATTGATGGGCAGGACATGTTAGGATTTGATGTAATGGAGCTCTAAGGTTGATTGCGATGGCACTTAACTTTGTGTGATGCATTTGATTTTCCTTTGTTTTGATTTACTGCTTGCTGTAAGAGGGCATTCATTCTGATTTTCCTCTGGAAAGTATTTTAAGATTTCATGAAATAATTTTGCGAATGCCAGTCAGTTACTACACAAAAAAGCAACACATCATCCTGTGATGACTGATCTGAGGACATTAAAGTCAGTAACTTCACCATGTAGTCACTAATATTGCCAGCAAAGTTATTGTGTAATCCTTACGTAGGTAAACTACTTATTGAATTTGGATGACAAGCTTGGGCTCTGTGTGGGAAAATAGTTTGATCCTGGAAAAGAGCCATCAGTTTGAGAATGGAAATTAGAATGAAGCTTCTGATTTGACTCTGGCTAAAGCCAAAAGAAGCCTCCTGTCCAAGGCTTGGATGAATGGAAACTTTTATTAAACGTGAATGCTCAGCATTTGGTGGGATAGAGTCATTTGATCTTACTGTTTAAGAGGAGCTTGTACAGGATGAAGGTGAACTGAGCCTTCTACAGTGGAGGGCCAGTGACATTGCCTTCCAGATCGTTAATCAGCCATGCTGTGGTTGTAATGATAAATAACAAGATCTGTAATGCTTGATTTGCACTGGGGAGAAGAAATGCTTCCTCTGTGTCAGATATCCCCACTGGCTTTTCTGCTAATGAAACATTCCTGTAGTGATATTTTACAGTCCTGGATGCTTTTTTACCCATTACAGGTGGCCTCCTGTCACATGTATGTCCTGGTCTTCTTTCCACTTATGTGACTGAGGAAACCTTGTCTTTAAGCTTCCCACTTGTTACTGAGTTTGGCCAAGCTGCCCTTCAATACAGGCAGTGGATAGGACTTACTAAGAAACTGGAACCACCTCAATGAAGCAGAAAGCTCAGGAGAGTGCTTGCATTGTGACTTGCAGGAAGATGAAGTTCCCCTCATACTACCTAGTGGTAGGTCCTCCTGGGATTTGCCCTAGAAGTCTAGAGGTGTCCAAAGAACACAAGTTTGAGATCAGTTTTTTTCCTAAAGTAGATGAATTGAGTAAGTGTTCCCAAATCATACTGGAAGATAAGCAATATTTCAGAAAGTTGTAGGCCAACAGTTCTTCATATGCTTAAACAGCTATTGAAGATGGATTTACTTCTTTAATTAGTAGTTCTAGATGTTATTTCTTGAGAAATACTGATATGGAGCTTTAATAAGGAAATCCACATCTATCAGTAAAGCTCAGAGAAAATTTGGATAAAATTCTGTTATGATGTCTGTAGGAGAAGCAGTGGTAGACAGGGAAGTAAGAATAGCTAAGTAAATTTGGCTTCTTTGCAACATGATGCCATGCAACCTCTGAAATCTCTGCTACAGCTTTAGTTTTCCATCTAGCATGAGGCTGATTTGAGCAACTCTGGGACAGAAGCTTCACTGTAAAAACACTCCCAAGGACTCTTAGTGAGCTGAAATGGTATTGTTTATCTTTGCTGGTGTTGAGCAATAAGCACTGTTGTCCGTGGTCTATTACAGTAGCAGTGGCAAAAAGGATGTTAGCAGAAATGCTCTTGAATGACAAATTGTTTTAATATTCCCCAAGTGCAGGCCCTTGCTTTTCTGGGTCAGAGGTTTCTCTAGCGCTCTTGCTATATTCCTGCATCAAATTTGTGTCTTGGGGACTTGACAAAGAGGCCAGGTTACCAGAGAACCAGGACTTAGGATTTAGTTTCAGACCTACAGAGTCTTAAATAGGACTATATCCATACTGCTGAAATCAGCCTTCTATCCAAAAGGTGTTGCTAAAGAATTCAAACTCCACCTCAATGCTCACAGGAAATCCTTTCAGGCACTTGAACACAATTAGTGCTAGGAAAAGGTTTAATACATCAGAAGTGGCACCTGGTTGACTTCACTGTTTACTTGCTTTAATGATACTAGAACCAAAAGGATCTCGGTGTCCTAGCTGTGTTTCCAAAATAGTAGCCATCTTTTTCTGTTTGTTTTGAATTTGATGCTGGAGAGCTATGAAAGCCCAAATGTTTCTAGTGTACGCAGTGTAAGGAAAATGGCTTTTCCCAATGTTAGAGGCAAAAAAATCATCATATGCTTATTGGAAATGTGATGCTGGGTTAGATTTCCTTAAAGTGAATCGTCTGCAGACTTCTACTGTCCTTTGTGTTGAAAGCAGTTTCTAAAATTAGCACATTTTTTTCAGTTTGCTCGAAACTGTACAAGCAGTGCAAGATACCAGGAGATAAGAAGAAATTGCTTCACATAATGTGTGTGCTCGTGCTTATATTATGTGTCTGTGCATAATATGTTTGTGTGTACCTGACATTTGTATAAATACATACACACCCCTAGATAGGTGTAGCTGATGCATCTAATTCAGGATTATTGAGATCAAAGGTGAGATCCACATTACGCATTGTAGACTCATCCAATAAATAGACTATGACCTGTTTTCTCTACTCTGTGATGGATAAATCTGACATGTTTATTCTAGCATTTCAAAAGTCCGTGCAGATTAAAGTGCATGTTTTCATTACAAATCATTTTACTTTAGTAGTTTGTATGGGATCCTGTCTGTTAGAATTCAGACTTGCATGTTGTCAGGTTTGTAGTAAATGTTCCTCAGCTGTTTTGAAATGCCATGCTTGTTTCAAGTCCAGAATCTTTTTTGCAACAAATGTTTTGTTTGGTTTTGTTTGTTTTTTTTTAAGAAGCCATGTTACTCAGTGTAGCTTTCATTAAGAATAATGAACATTTTTGCCATGGTCTTTGCTGTGCCCAGGTCACAGAGCAACAGTACACATGAGGAGCCTTACCTGCTGTAGAACAGTAATCCGACTATGTGATGATGTTCACTGCTGCATAGTTTTTGCTGGCCCTTGTTTGAGATGCCTTTGACACATGTAATACAACCATCCATGACTCGATCTGTTGTGTTCTGTGTAAAACACAATAGCAATGTGGATTTAATCTATGAATTTTGTATATAAATGTTAAATTCTTCCTTTTCAGGATATAGATGTAAACAGCATCTTCTATTAGAAGTCTTCTGGGGAAAATGTTACCCCCTTGTACTCAAGCTAACATGCTTAGGTTATCTATGAGCTTCACATCACCATATTTAATAATGTGGGTGTTCATAGTCACCTGATTATAGGCTGAAGAGGGAACAAGCAAGAGATTTGGTAGATACTTTATTAGCTTAGCACCAGCTAACAGTTAACTTCAGGAAACAACACAAATAATGCTTGTTTAGAGCCTGCAAGCACTCTCAGTAGATGTGAATTAACTCACTTAACATCAGCTATGCTCATCAGAGAGCTGAAAAATTGCCCTGTGCCAATATGTGCTAATACAAGCTGCCTAATGTGTCACTGCCTGCCTCTCAGTGGATCTGTATTTGATCTGCAGTTTAGTATAATACAGAGTGACTTGAGAGAGAGTTTCTGTTCCAGTATACCTGAAGTTATTAAAACCACCTCTGCCTTTAGTTGGATGGTGAAATCCATGATGTGTCCAGAGTGTGATTTTTTGTCAAAAATGAGTAGATATCAGTGCAGGTCTTCCCCAGACCAATCACATGACACAAGGCAGTTGTGGGCAGGATTGTTCTGTCAGACTGATGCCTGGACTGGAGTTAGGAATTTGAAAGTTCTTAATTGCTGCTTCCTCTGAACTTGGAGATGTCTGCAAGGATCAGCCTGGATAAAGGTGAGAACCTATTCCTCTGCTCCTGACTGGCCACATGAAGGTGTCAACTGACTGCAGCACCGTCTAGGCTCTGCACCTCAGTGGAGGTTTTCAAGTGGTGCCATTAGGAGCTTGCCAAAGCAAAGTCTTGTAGGAGAATGAAGGCATCTGTAAGTCTGAGTGCCATGGCTTAATTTACTTTTGAGCCAGTTCTGCCCTCTACTGAAAGGAATGCTCTTCTGGTGAAATGAAATATTAATGCTTTTTGTTACTTGAAATTAAGCAGGCAACTGTTTAAAACTCATCTTCAAAAAGATAGTATGTGTACTGTTTAGATGATTTAGCTGAAATCTCTGCTCTCTCTAAATAATATTAACTTTCCTGTTTGTCAAACCCAGACCATGCATAGTTGGGTGGGTGAGGATTTGCCAGCTAGAACAACTACAGCTTCTTCAGGGCCTGGTGAAGGAAACTTGGAAGAGAAATGTAAACAGGTAGACTAAAAGCCTTGTGCACTAATCACACTAATCGTGTTTGCAGTCTCAACTCAACTGTCTAGCTGTGTAGAAAGACCTGTCTGGGAGCCTGAAAAAAGTGTGTCTGTCTGTGAAATAATTTTTGGCCTTGCTGTGCTTTTCTGTTAACTCTCTTGTAGTTTATAAGCAATTAGTGTATGAGGTCCTCTCCTTTTATGGGGCTGCCAGTGTTGTGAGCCCATTGCCAATTGAAGTCTAAATAATTTGCAAACTGCTTTCATAAAGGTTGGGCAACTAGCTGCTTGTTCTGCTTGATCTATTGGACCAGCAACAGCAGCAGTCATAAGGCAGTTGTATTACGCTTAGGCCACTGACCTCTCCATTTCCTCTCTGAAATGGATGGAGTTTTTTTCCCACTTAACTGTTGCCCTTTTGCTTAATGAGTTCTAACCATTTCAAGGAGACTTCATTACAATTGAAGTTAGAGAAGTTACAGATTTTTATAAAACTGACCAACACCCACTGCCTGGGTAAAAACAAAACAGAAACCCCCCCCTCCCCCAAAAGTTGCTAAAGCATTTGTGTACCTTTAGCAGCTGGCACTGTTGGATAGCATGAATTGCAGTGACCTAAGTGTGAAACTTTGGGAACTGCTACTGGCTTGTGGAACTTGACCCTCACAGCATTGTTTCGAGGAAAATAATGAAGTTACATAAGCAATCCTTTGCACATGATTCAAGAACCTGACGTGGAGCCAGACCCCCTCACTAGCATAGTCAGGCTCTGAAGTCACTGGAGTTTCTCCAGCTCAAGCTAGCAGAGAATTGCTTCATTAAGATTAGATAATCTGTAAGGTCTGTGTTGTGTGCCGCTGAAAGAAGATGGATTAGTGTTCCACACTAATGGCATAGAGAGACAAAGGCAAGGGAAAAGTCAGATATTACTCTTTCTTCAAACTATATATCATCAAGCACGAGTGTTGCATGGAGAATGTTTGTACATTGTGTACAGAAATAAGAATTTTTTTTAATTGCTTGGTTTAAATAGATCTACTCCTTGAGTAATCTAATCAAACTAGTGCCAGGATTTTGAGAAATGGCTGGTGATTCTGAGATTATGAAAATGTCCTCTGGTTTGTCACAAGCTGAAAATGTACAGATTTTAAAATCTTAGAAATATTATCTATAAAAGATATCCTTTGACTAGATAAATGTGACCCTGATAAATGAAATTTTGAGGATTATCAGGTGTGTCTTGATCTAACCATTAAGTGTAGAAATGCTGCTCCTGATGCTCTTTATTACCAAAAGAAAATTAACTGTATTGGAGCTGGGAAGTATTGCAAGAGGGGAACTTAGAGCACATTACAAACGTGATTTCAAGATAGCATGGACAGTTGAGCTTCTGAGGTCAGTGGTGTCAATAATCTTGCTTTTATGGTAGCAGAGACCAAGACATTTGTGTGTTAAATATTTAAGTAAGAAATTATGGGTGAAGTTTCAGATAATGTCTTTTGCCTGAAATAAGCCTACAAGTGGGGTTGGATGAATGAGGGATATTTTAAAAGAACATATTCAAAGTTAACCTACATAATTCTCCTAGTGTAGCTTTTGAGAGCTGTACTGGAGCACCCCGCCTAGGCTGTAGTAGTATTTGACTTTATTTCAAAAAGCACAGGCTGTAGGTCTGCTCTCTTTCAGACCACATAAGATTGGAAGCATCGTGAGCAGCTGTTCAGGACCTCATTCAAAGCCCAATGACCTATTTGCAGGCAACAGCAAAGTTACTGAAGAACATCCAGTACACAAAATACTGGCAGACACTCCTAAAGAGAAGCTGTATTTTGTGCAAAGAGAGAGGGTGAACAGTCCAGTTTTCATTAAAGCCAAAACAATAAGAGTGGAACGAAATGGATTTCTGGGAAATGAAACTTTCCTGAGGTGTTCCTGTGGTATAACCTCTGTGCTGCTACTGTTAGTGTGTTAGGATTAAACTACCAATTAGGTAACTGTGCTTCGAAGTGAAGCTGTAGGATCATAAAGTCCCTGGTGGAGATTTGGTGAAGATTTTACTCTTGTCCGTGAGGTGCATTGTAGACCTCTCTGTCACATGAAAGGTACCTCCACCTCCAGACCATCACATTGTGGAGTGTGTGCTCTTGGACCTGTTTTGCTCTGCTTACTTAGGTCTTCAAGGGTGACAAGGATTTCTAACCAATCAATGGGAAATATGTGGGACAAAGCTATCTGAAATCCTTTGCCACCTCACTGTACTTTGGGCAGCTCCTGACTTACCAGTTGGTGTCTCCAGATATTCTAGTCTCTGAGCAATCTCTCAAACTGGGAACCTTGTTGATCAGTTTTCCTGTTTCTGATTTTTGGTGGAGACCTGCTTGTTGTGACACAGTAGATCTGCATGTCCACTTCCTAAACCATTCAGGATATGCATGCCATTCACAAACCAGAACGTACTTTGGCATGACTTGTCACTTTGCATTCTGCTCAACATGCTGATTATTGTTCTTAGATCTCTTGTTTGCAGTAATATTTTTATTACAGAAAATACTGTGCTGGTGAAAACTTTAAAAATTCTTGGATCAAAATGGACAGAAATACACATCCCTGTTGGATGCCGGGCAGGTTTCATGGCAGTTGCCCAAAACTTCAGGTCAAAGGAGGGTAGGGTGTGAAATCAAGAAAGCCATGGGCAAAACTCTGTCTGTACTTCCTTCATCCTTAGATGTGTAGCACAAAGTGAATAACGACATCCTGTGTTTCTCTTCAGTCAGTGAGAGTCTTGGCAGGAGGCAGAGCGTGTTCCATCTGGAATGAAGAGACTGAAGACCTGTTGCAGTCCTTGGACGTGCATTGAGTGTTGTGTGTCTCAGTTTCTTTGGCCATATGAAAAGGATGTTACTTACCAAGCTTTCATGGATGAAAAATGTTTGTTGTGTACAAAGCTGTGTTGCTACAAATTGGAACTGATAGCAGAAGGAACAGCATAGCTTGAATTGTAATTTGTACACTTAAACATTGAGGTGCTTTGATTCTCCTCTCAGGGTTTTTCTGTACCCAAGTTCATCATCTAGTAGAGGATTCCACTTCACAGGGAATTGTAGATATGCTTAAGTATTGCAACTTTTCAAATGCATTACTTGCTGAAAAATGAACCTTCTTTGAATTGATGAGAACAATGGCTGCAGTTATTTCTCCAGCAGTGCATTGTATTGTTGCTCTCTTTAAAATTCTCTTTTGGTTTTAGGAAGTTTTGGAAATTCCTGAAAAGGTTTAGACAGAAGTGTCTGCTCTTCCTATGCCTACATCATACATAGTTTTGCTGCTTACTTTATGAGCTGTGGTGGTTTAGCAGTTACCTGCCCCCCTACACTTTGAAATAACCCAGGCTAGGACTCAGACATCTGGGACTTAAGGAATGAAGCTTTATATTTACAGCAATGCACAACATACAAGCAGATATTTACAATGTATGATAGATATTTACATATATATATATATATAGTAAAAAAGGTAATACAGAAACACCACATACCTCCCAGAGATCAAAATCCTAAAGAGAGGTTTCTAACCACCCCTACCACCTTTTCCCCCTTCCCCAGTCTTATCTCACCATCTGTTAATGTGGCAGATAGGCAAAGGTAGATCGGCCAGGGGATTAGCAGTAGGAAAAGAAGTTAGTGACATTATTGAGAATCAGCTACAAAAGGCAGGGAGAAAGGAGCCATGCAAGTGCAGTCACAGCCCCAGAGAGGCCTGAAGCAGTCTCAAGTACTTATCTACATTTAGGTTACAACTCTTAAAGCCATTTTTTTTTTTCTTTCTCAGTAAAGCTGTGAGGGAAGTAGCATCATTTGTTTCATTTCTCAGCCTATAGCCTAATTTCTCATTCAAATCCTCCAAGTAGTTCAAACCAGTATATGAGCCTAAGCCACTTCTTTGTGTCCAGATATGTATTCTGGAGATTGACGTGACAATGGCTCCACCCTCATTGGAGAAGGTGATGCTGCAGACCATTAGAGGTCATCATCATCCCTTCTTTTTTATTGTTCTTAATGAGTTTTTATATTTTTGTATATTTTTAAGGCAAAGGCGGGGGAAGAAGAAAACAATTAGTGCAGTCCACATGAGCTGTATACTGCTTGGGAAGTCTAGTTAAGAACATGTGATGTTAATTACTCATGCAGATCTGCACTCTGTGATTTATTCTGCTTCCATTCCCATTCGATTCCATTGTCTTAGTCCAGGATACACAGAGCTAATGGAGCTAGTGGAGATCCTGTTCTGGCAGCTGTTGTTTCGGGCAGATAGGGAAAACCTTGTCGAGTGAAGTTAATGGTAAAATTCTCAATTGTTTGAGTAGTGCTCTGGTTTCACTTATTAAATCTAGGGAATCTGGTGGGGTTTAGCCTGTCCATGAATGAGAGAAAAGTAGTTCTCACCATCTCAGTACATCTTCCACTCGAGAGTTTTCTGTTGCTGATACAGTGAGACTTGAAAGGAGAGGTTAGGAAAACCAAAGCAGGGATTACCTGTCTGATGAAATAAAGTTGCAAAATTGGAGTTCTACATTCTTCATGCTTATCTAATCTTCTCGTTTTATTTGTTTCCTGAATTTTTTTTGCAGTAAGTTGTTCAATTGAAATATGTACTGGACTGGACAATAGTAAGATTTTTGTTACTAGCTGTGAATAGCTGTACGCTTCACATCTGAGAGGATAGTGGTATCAATGGGAAAGTATATTGTGAGCTCTAAGAACTGAAAAGATAATTGTAGCACTTGGCGATTTCTTACCACTCATCACAAGGAACATGTCGAAAATTTGTCTGATTTTGGAATCTTTTTTGCATGATACACACACTGTTTACAGTAAGGGTTGTTACCAAGAGAATGCATACTGTTTTCAAACACTAAAAACTGATGTTCTTTTTTTTTTTTTTTTTCTGTTTCTTTTCAGGCAGCACAAATAGTCCTGATTTCTCTTTTTGAATTGAACACTCCTGAGTTTACCATGTTACTTGGTGCCTTGCCAAAAACATTCCAGGATGGTGCTACCAAGCTCCTGCATAACCACCTCAAGAACTCCAGTAACACCAGTGTGGTGAGAGGCCCTTGTCATTACAAATAGCAGAGCCCCAAAACCACGTTTGATAAACCATTGCAGATGTTTAGTAGCATTAATTGTCTGTAGATGTTGTCTTGAAGCAACATGGCAAAAGAGGCTTCTGTTTGATATTGCTCTTATAGGGATCATTAAACAAATGACATGCTTTTTTAAAATTTATTGTAGTCCTAACCATATTAAATAAAAAAACCCCAACCAAACAGCCAAACAAACCAAAACCAATCAACCAACAACAAAAAATACCACACCCTCCCCCCACCAACCCAACACCCCAAAACACAACACAAACCCCAAAGCAACTGAAAAAAATAAAAAAGAAAAAAAAAAACTGAGAAGTGCATGAGAATAGTTGGAATTTGCTCTTCCAATTTGTTGGTGCTTTGAAGATCCTGCCAATGAGGACATTTTGGCTAAAACAGAGATCCTGATACCACAGATTTTCTGGGTTTGCCACAACTATTCAAGTCAGTTGAGTAACAGATAAATTGTCTGTAAGAAGCTTTCAGGATCTTTGATGTGACTAAGCAAGCCTTCTCAGTCTACATCTATTACCTTATTCTTTGGCTTCACATGAAGCTTTTACATGCTTTAATTTCTCTCAAGAAATATGTTAATGGATTTAAATGTGCTTTTAAACTTTTTACCTCAGAGCAGCAAGAGCTATTGTTTTTTTTGGCTTTTTTCTATGAAAAAACCTTGTGAAACTTGCTAGAATTTGTACCCTCTTATTTTAGCACTTCAATAGGGATAAGTGGACCTTTGCATAAACTAGAACTGTAGCATTAGGCTTCCAGGCAAATGGACTGGATTCTCTAGTACCTTTAACCTATGTGAAGAGAGTCAGAATTGCGAGCAATTTCTACTCATTTTGCTGTGTTATAAATAATTGTGCAGGCCAGTGGAAAAATGGTAAGTTCGATTGCTTGTTTATGCCTATAACAAGCACAATCAGAATGCTTTAGTCAATGCAAAAAATAGCGGCACAATTGAATTTCTGAATCACCAGGGTAATGGTCTGCATACTTTGGAGCCTGGCAAATCACTTTTCAGAATCTTGCTAGCCTGGTGGATTGATAAACCATTTCTCTGGCAATATTTCCAGGCAGTACATTGCATAGTTTAAATTGCAGGTCCTGTGGATTGCAAAAAAGTGCGCGTGCTTGCTTTATTCTTAGAACACATTGATGGCTACAGGAATCATGCCTGCAGACTTTAGCTCAAGAGCCAGAACCAAAACTACACTAAGCTTGTTCAGCACAAACAAAGGCAATATTTGGACCTGGTTTTGTTGTGTACTCCTGCCCACACGTTATAACACATTGCTAATCTCTGTCTTCCTTCTTCTGTGCTAGGGTTCCCCCAGCAATACCCTTGGTCGGACTCCTTCCCGGCACTCCAGCAGCAGAACCAGCCCCTTAACTTCACCTACCAACTGTTCCCATGGTGGGCTGTCTCCAAGGTAATGTGGGAGGCTGGTTTAAACCACTGGCAAAATACTGAAAGGTTGCAGCACTGAGACTGCATTTGCAAAATAGGACTTACATGGAAAGCAAAGACAAGACCAAAGGTTTACAGTAGATTGCCTCAAAGAAGAGCATGATAATACATGGTTGGTGGCTGACTTCAGTGTTCTTGTCCACGTGTCATCTGTGTAATCTTAATCTCCTTACTTATTAATTTTTTTTCATAACTAGGCCTTCTCCAAAGTCTTCCACATTTGTGGGTTAACAATGGTAACATTAAATGGCAGGGTTAGATATGAGGTCTTGTTAAGGATGCAAATATCGTGAAGTATGTGATGACTTTCTGGTCGAAGGTTTCAGCTTGTGCCTAGTTTTCAGGTGTGCCCTTCTGACCAGTAATTCATCTGATAGCAGAACGAAGACTGTACTACAGAGAGAACTAGTGAATCTCCTCTTTGACTCTTATGGTATCTGAAGATTGTAGAACACATATAGGTGGTGACTATTTCAATGCTGAATACCTCTCATTGCACCAGCAGAACAGTGGCCTAATACTTTGAGTAGCAGGTCTATTGTAAGCAGGTGTTTAGCTGAAGCTACAGATGCTAGCCCAGAATATATTGGTCCATTCTGTAACTTTTTCTTGAGCAAGCACAGACTCATGAATGTTGCAGATGTACACGTTTCACACCATAAAAACTTAAAACAGAGGAGATAGGAATACAGAATGCAAGTAGTAGGTTGTTACCTGGGTACGGTTTGCTTCATCCTGGGAAAGTGTGAAAGCTTCTATTGTTGTTTGCCTGCCCTCTGCATGATAGGTCACTTCCTTTGGCACAAAAGAGACAGAAGGAAATATGTGGAGAGTGAGCTACATTTTATAGTCCAGTGTAATAACTTACACTGAAATCTGTTGGTCAGCCCTGTTGTGACTTGCTAAACCCTGTCTGCGAGGATGCTTAGACATGTGAGTTCCTGTGTGTCAGGAAAAACACAGGCTTTTAACCTTTAATGAGTAGTTACACTAATTCCAGCAGCATGTCAAGAGCATGTGGAGTTTCCTGAGTAAATTTTGGTATCGAAGTAAATCTTTGTGATCCCTAAATCTCCTATAATCCAAAACTAGACCAACAGATTACAAGCCAAGGTTGAGTTGCTTGTCAGAACTTTTTTCAACAGAGATTTCATTAAGAAATTGAGTTGCAGATTTTCAGGGGAATGATTCCAGCTACATTGCTTTCTTTTTTACTAGTTTGAGCATTGTTGCCCTGCTGATTTGTCTTGGGAAATTAACAAACTGCTGTTTGTCTCCCTGTGTTTATGTTGTGGCCATTTTTTGAATGCGGCATATATTTTATAAATCCATGACCTTGTACCATGCTCTTTGGGTTTTGCCATTGGATCACTACTATGTTCTGACATTTTGCTTACTGCATTTCAGTTTGTCTTTGCATTCTTATCTCATGATGTCAGGATGCACATATAAAAATACTGGTAGAGGCATTCAATATGCACATAATATGTTGTTGTTGCTGTTGTTTTTCAGCATTTTAAGTTTAGGAACTGGAGTTTTTTTTACCCTGTGATGTGATCTGAAGGAATAGTTTGAGGACATATGTAATTCCAGAGTATTCTGCCATTAAATTGGCGAGACTAAAACTGCCACTGATGCAGTGGGCCAGGACTTTAGGAAACAATCATTCCTTGAGTTTTCTATGGCAGCCTTGAAGGCGCTGATCCAAAAATTTAGGGGCCATTTTAAGAAGTGTGTCCTGCTTTTTTGGCAGATTTAATTTTTCAAGAACAATGCATAAAACTTACTCTTCAGTGATAGGTGAAGGTGGAAGCTGTTGTACAAACATTTAAAAATATGCAGAGAAGTTCTACTCTTTTTTTTGATGAGTGATCCTGAGCAGTGACAGCTGCAGATTTTTACCATTTGTAGAAAAGGTGGCGGCGGCGGCAAATACTGCCAGTGAGTAGCTTGTGATGCTCTGCTGGACCTCATCCTTCTTGAAAATATCTTGTGTAGCACAGTTTGAGTGTGGCCCTGATGTACAGAACAAGGGAGAGTTTTGCTCTGTTTCTCGGAAGTGCATGTGGTTGCCTTTTCTTTTGGAAAAAGAGGCTTTGGAAGATGTGCTAACAGGTTTTGGGAAGTAGGGTACACTGCAGTATTTCAGTTGTTGGTAAAGGTGCTTCTGTGTTATGTTTCCATTACAAATGCTTGTCATTGTCTATTCATCAGTGGGGTATAACATCACTTCTTTATCTAGAAACTTGCAAAATAAGCTCACCTGAGTCATTCTGATAGTGTGAAAGGATAAAGATTGCAATGATTTCTGTGTAGTCCTCCTCTGAAGTTAGGCTTAGCTTTACATTTCTATGGGACCCATTACCAAAGGTTTATATTGAGCTTTGGGTATGCCCGTTGCTTCCTGGGATGCTTCATGTGTGTGCCCTACTTACCTTGTCCATGCTTACGTTCTGTGCAAGCAGCCTGAGTGCAGTCATACAGAGGAGTGCCTCAGTTCTTAATGCCAGCTTTGCTTCTGAAGATTATATTTGTCTTTGAATTTTTGAGGAGTCATGTCTAGAGACATCTATGTCTTTGCAACTGGGATGTGTATAGAAAGGATAGTTAGGATTCTGTAGGAACACAGAATTGCTTCTAAGCGTAGCTGCTCTCCTGTATTACTAATGGTTTGTGGACAGGAACCTCAGTATTAGTCATTAAGGCTTCATTGAAATGGACTTTGGATAGAGGATAGAATGTATGTATGCCATTGCCTTAGGTCATGCTCCTTTATTACTGCCATCACAACAGAATTCCACATGACCGTTGGGCTTTTTAATTATTATTTGTGTGTGTGTATTTGTGTGTATACATATTTGAGCTTTCTGGATAGATTTTTGAATATTTTTGTTGAACTGGACTTTGCTAAACCAAACAGCTAGTTTGCTTATGCAGATGATAACTTCTGCTCACGTATCCCCTTGATGTGTTCAAAAGGGTAGCATGATTTCAGGGCCTTGGTGAAATGTCTTCCTTCTCCTGCTTTCATTTGCTCCATCCATTTTTGCTTCATGATCACTAGAGCATGTCCACTGCATCTGTGAGTTATTTCTGCATTTTTACTTGCTTTTCTTTGTCTTGACAGTTTTAGTTTTGGGGAGAGGAGTTATGGAGGAAAGAGGCATTTTCTGAAGAGGAAAAGCAGGGGAATGCACTGGGGAAAGATGAAAATAATAGGAAAAAAACCCAGACTTCTGACTGAGAGGAAAGAACATTTCCTGGGCAATGCTCAGATTAAATGGCTTGAATTTAACTTGGACAGAGAGAATCTTCTGAGACTTAATGAAAAATCTAGTATGACAAAAAGGAGAATACTGAGTCGTGAAGTCTTCCAGTGTAAGAATACCATTTCAAATAGCAAATGAAATACTGCAAATTCAAATGTTCAGATTTTGAATTTTCACCCAGAATTCTGTAGAAGTATTTGAAAGAATAGGAAATTAATAGGTTTACTCTTACTTTTTCTGCCTTCAGTAGCCCAGAAACCTTTGTATACTTTGAGGTATTAAAAAAATAACAAGTAGTTTAGCACATCAAAGGCCTCTAGAGTAAACACAACAAAACAAACCTAACAATTTTGTTTGGTTATGGAAGTTTACATGATTGTGTTTTTCACTGATTTTTTTCTTAGAAAATACTGCTAAAAATTAAATTTGTCAGTTTCAGTATTAAATCAAGCAAGGCATGGAGAAAGATTTAAAGTAAACCGGTCACCCTCTATAGTAGTGACATGCCTGCATTATTTGATGGCACATTTGCAGGTAGGTGAGACCTGAGCTTTGAGACTTGGTCAGCAGTCTGGATTTCTGGTGTATTTCTGTAATAATAGTTGCATGTAATAGCTATGTTTTTGGATTACTGGCTAATGAGTGAACTTCTTGACACTTCAGAGGATTTTTCAGCTGGCTTAGCTGCTGTTTGCACTGGAGCAATTCTTGATGTGTTTACTACTTCTGATCTAGCAATATCTCTCACTTGTGTATATACAAATGTGACTTTTCCAAGACTGTGCTTAAACTTAATGCAAACAAAGCAGTATCCAGAATACTGCACTAGCTCAAGCATCTATATGCTCATTTAGAAAACTGTGTTTGAAATTCATATACAATTAAGGGAACAGGGTAAAACCCAAAGCTTAGATGAACTGGTACAGGAATGGATGCCTTACCCAAAAGGCACAAGATCAAACAGTTAAGAGAAGGGGCTTGCACAAGTTTAGTGAGACATCTCACATTACTTTAGAGTATGGTTTCATCCATACTGTCTGGATTTGCCTGCTGACACCAGGACCAAGCCCCGTTTCCATTATATATTTACTCTCCAGACTGACTTTCACTTGCTGCATATTTGGGATCAGTTTGAATCTGGTGAAATAGAATCCAGATCTTAAGCCCTGCAAAGGTTTGCCAATTGTGTGTGGCCTGACTTCAGGCTTTTATAAAGGCAACATGAAGGAAACCTTACGAACTGCCTTTGGGGATCTGATTAAAAAATAAAAAGATCTCCAACTTTCTTTTCTTCCAGGGAAATCCTGCAGCTCACAAATACCTGCACAGAGTTTGAACACAGGTCAGGGATTGTTTACTTAGAGCATTTTAAGAGCTGGTTTTGGAGGCTATATCCATTTGTAAAATTTACTGATTAGTACAACTCAGGGACCTATTCTTGTGTGAACCATATCGTTGTGTTAGGAATAGAAATGGAAATTAATAATAAAAGTCCAAACAATGTCTTGTGAGGGTCAATGGAGTATTCTTGTTTAATTTTGTTTGTTAATTTCTTTCTCTCTCTCCAAGGCAGCATGGTAGCACTAAGCCACTTAGATTATAGTTTCTTTGTGTTTTTTTTTTTTCCTCCCTCTTCTTTCTCTGCTTTTTCTCTTCTGTTTCTCCTCTGGTCTCGGCAGTCGGTTCTGGGGTTGGAGTGCAGATGGGCTGTCGAAGCACCCCCCTCCCCTTTCTCAGCCTAACTCCATCCCCACTGCTCCTTCCCACAAGACTTTCAGACGCTCTTACTCTCCCAGGTAACAAGCTACCTGTTAAACCAACTTGTCAGAGGTGTCACAGTATTGTTTGCCTTTCACACAGTGGGACTTGTTAAAATGAGGTGGAAATGATTTGCAGAGGTTTTGCAGCCACTTGCTCACTGCTTGGGGAGGATGTGGCACGCAATTGAAGGGGGGTGGAAAAAGCCCACAGCCTGCCTCCTTGCCAGATTCTTGAATGTGTGTGTGTTTCACAGTTGGTTTCCACTGCAGAACACAGTTGCTGAGCACTTTTTTCGCTAGCACTGATTGTATTATGATAGCACAGGCAAGGTCCTTCAACTTGGCAACACTCTGCGAGTGGCACACGAGTCTTTCAACAGACAAATACAGCTCAGTTTTATATTTGTGGTAATGAATATTTGTAGGACAATGAGGGTGAAGCTTGCATCTGTGATTTTTGCCAGCTGCTTGCATGGTGTGATTGAGGAACATCTTGGAAATCTTGATATCAACCTCCTTGACATCAAAATGAAAGTTGTCCTTACCACAAGTTTAAGAGCTTATCAATTGCAAATTTTGACATCTGTTCCTCCTCCTGTGCCCTCACATTTTTTCCCAGTCTGCATGCAGATCTTTAGTCAGTATCCTGGACTAAAGCTGTTGTAACCAAAAAAAACTTTCTAAATATAAATGTAATGTGTCAGACCTCTATGTTGAAGTCCTTGGATTTTTTTTTTCAAGTTTATATCCTGACAACAGGCTTTCTGTAGTTGTGGTTTTTTTCTTACTTAAAATATATTGCTGTTACCTCAAGAAGACCTATATGTAGTCTTTCCTTGAAAGTTTTTTATGAAAAACTGTTGAAAGAAGAGCAAACACTGTTCTTTGAGAGTCAAAATCTGGGCTGTCGCTGATGTCTGAGGGAGGAGATAGAATCTCATAGTCTTTGCCTCTGTGAGTACCTGCAGAATTGAAACTTTAATGTTCTGACACTAAGATATTTGTGGAAGAGAGAGATCCATGTTGATTTTGGATTTAAACAAGTTAAGAATTTTTTTTTCCCTCCTTCATTATCTGACATCAGAATTTGGAATAATTTGAGATTTATTCCAGCCCAGAGCCTGAAAGTGCAAGGAAGCAGGTTACTGTGTACTGCTTGAGGATACTAAACTGTTGATTACTTACACATAGTGGAAACTGAATAATAATTTATGGATGTAAAATGCATTTGATATCAGACTGGAAAACCACCAAATTGTATCCTGATAAACTTGTAGGGAGCTGCATTGTTTTAGTGCAGCAGAAGATGGAAAATAATATTGTGACATCCCTAAACACTGCTCATCTCTGCTTACTACTTATTCATCCTGTGACTTTCCTCTAGTTTTCTACATGGATCATAATTATTTATCTTTTCCCCTTTTGTGTCTTTTTTTTTTTCTTTCCTGAAAGGTGGGTGTAGTTCCGTTTTATTTTTATTTCCCTCCATCATGTCCAGTGCACACACATGCTCACGTGTAGAGTTTTTGTTCATGTAGCACACAGCCATTGTATGATCTCCTATGCAGCCTTACTCTAAACACGTGAAATTTTTAGAGTTTCATTCAAATGTGGGTTTGTGCTCTGAAAAATGCACCATATTGTTTGCTCTTTGTTGAGAAACTGCCTTAGTCCTTTAGCATTGCAGGGTCTGTACTTTGATCTATTCTCTGGTAGCAAGTGTAGAACCAAATTCATCCTTGAGGAAAGAAGTGATGATTTTAGCAGAAGGATAGAGTGTCCAGTACATCTGTGACTATTTCTTTTTTGTTTTGCCATGGAATTCATTGTGTGACCTTTGGTAAGTCATGTCATCTCTTGGTGTGGGTACATCAGTAGTTACATGTGTACATCAGTAGTTACATGCCTTTTCAAATGGTACTTTCATTGCTCACTTAGATATTGTATGACAAATCTCATAAGATCTATGAATTAAATGTGCTTGAGCTAAAAATTCATGTTTTCGAGACCATATGAAGCAAAGGTTTTCCTATCCCAGCCTGGTACTTCTAAGCAATCTAAAAACTGTCTCACTTTTCTACAGTGCATTAGTGTCCTTCAGCTCTCTGGAAAGCCCTCAGTACTTTGACTTCTGTAGGTTTATAAACACTTTTTCCCCTGACGTTGGTGGTTTCTCTTTCTTCCTGGCCTGGCAGACACTGTTTAAAATTGGGCAATTGTCCTTTGGTTTCTTTGTCAGAATACACATTGTTGATGATTGTGTGAGTGTAGTGCGAGCACGTTGCTTGGGAGCCAAGGATTATGGCTATTTTTGGTGTGGCAATCCCAAAGGAATCAGGCAGCACCAGTCTCTCTCTGTTCAAAGTTTCTGACTTTCTTCCAGGAAGAAAAAAGGTTCTAGATATTTTAACATCCTACTTTTAGTTCTACTGAAAATAATAGCAGTGTACTCAGGATTCTCTGTTCTGTTCTTCTCATCTACCTCCCAGGCAATCTTTGTTTTGTGGAACATAAAACTTTGTGTTCAGCTGTCCTTTTCCAAGCCTGTTCTGTCATGCTTCCCAAACTGTTAAGAAATAGTAATTCATCCCTGTAGGGAGCCACTTCTTGTAATTTATTGACAAACAATTTGATGTGAATGTCTCTTGGTTTATTTGCATCTGGCTCCACTAGGATCTGAGACTCACTCAGAGAAAATGTTCTCACTTGCTGTGTCTCTTCATTAAATCTCTCTTGGAAATCTGATAAATCTGATTGTCTTGCAAACTTGACTTCTAGATAGAGCAAAGCTCTGCCAATAAAGCCTTTTCATTTTCTCTGAGCTTGTAGGAGCTTTTTTTCGTAGCCATGTCTTGTCATATCATCTGCCTTTGCTTGCCAGACATTTTTTTCGTGGATCTTAATGTGGGATTCCTTAAGGAACTATCCAAAAAGTTGTGTGGTTTTATGCTGCTGAGGAACAGACAGGCTGAAGGAAAGCATGAGATTTGAGTGAGAGAATTTCCAAACTTAGACTCAATACCAAAACACATCTCTTTTTCAAGGCATTGTACAAGTGGGTTTTGTTTTATTACACTAAATGAAAATTGGATGAGTTAGACTAAGGTTTATATCAAGGTCCATTTTAATTTCCATTTAAATGTGTCACATTTGAATTCATCGATAGAATACATTTGCAAAATCAATTAAATTTAAATTTCATATAATTTTCACCAGCTGTCACAACTCTCAAATTCTCATAGTGATTGATTTTCCTTTTTAAATAACACCATCCCCATTCTGGGGATGAGGTGGTTTGGGTTTTGGGGTTTTTTTTGTTTGTGGAAGCTAGCACACACTGCTGTGGAATGTAACAATCAGTAGATCTGACTTGCCCTCACAGCAATGTAAGGCCACTGATTTCAGTGGATCATCTTCCAGATTTATCCCCATTTGAAGGGAGACTCAAACCCAAAGCCTGCTTTGATTCCATCCATATGTTGTTACAAGTCATTGTTGGAAAGGGTACACCAAATCATCTGTCTCTTGACTTCTTGTTGTTGACAATCAGAAGTGGATTCCAATGTCATATGTAACATTTCATATATGTTTGGTCTTTAGTATGCTGGATTATGACACGGAGAACCTAAATTCTGATGAAATCTACAGCTCTCTTCGTGGAGTCACAGAAGCAATTGAAAAGTTTAGTTTCCGTAGTCAAGAGGACCTGAATGAGCCAATCAAACGTGATGGAAAGAAAGACTGTGATATTGTAAGTACTCAGTTGATTAATGTCCACAAATAGTGAAAATTCAAAGCATTATGTTCAAACCTGGATTGCTGGGGTACGAAATCCAGTTCCTCCTGCTGTATTCATGCTACTGTCTTTGTTTTATTGGTTGCTAAACTCTTACACGTAAATTATGGGGTCCCACTAATTTAATCCCTTGCTCCTTTTGAACTCTAGCTTCCTGTGAAATGTGCTCATTGGGCTTCTGTTGGGAATCTCAAGGAAATGGTGCTAGCATTCCTCAGGCTTGAATGTGTGTAGCCAGGACTGTAATGGGAAATCTTCATTCTTAAAATGCATGTTCTTAGTATGAGTTCCTAAAACTCAAAGGTTTATTACTTCGTAGATGGGAAGGACCCATAATCAGTCTGTGTGAACATCTCACATGACACCTTATGCTTCAGGAATGGTTACAGATTTCTCTACCTTGTGAGATGCTATTTGTTCTAATTAAATACACGGACTTCAGAATGTACAGGAACCTTCAATGGTGATCCTTATGTGTCCTTTCCAACTTAAGATATCTTGTGGTCCTACCACCATTTTGCCTCTTATCTGGAAAAACAAGCCTATGTTAGTAGATGAAGCTGGCCTTCTGAGATTTGTTTTTCAGTGTCTTTCTGTTGTTTAGTTCTTAGTAGTTTGCTAAGCATCATCCACTCTCTGTTGTTAGCAAGTTGTGAAGTTTTTGTGAGGATGTTGCTTTTGCTTCCTTTCCCTTTCTTAGCAAACTGGCTCTGTTCCAGACCTTATGCAAAGATTCTTACCAGCATGTGCAGTTTTAGCAATGTTAACTTCTATTGAGGTGCGTTATCACAGCTTTTGTACATTCTGTGCCTCTATGTTAGCAGGTCAGTTCCAGAAAGGCTACAGATTTCACAGAATTTGACTAGCCTCATTCCTTCTCTCTCTGTTTGGTTCCCAGGTGTCTCGAGATGGTGGCCTTGCTGTGCCTGCCAGTGATGTCCGTGGAAACAGTGACATTGTGGAAGGTGGAAGAATGGCTCTAGATAACAAAACCTCACTTCTTAACACCCAGCCTCCCCGCACCTTTTCAGGGCCTCGTGCTCGAGAATATAATCCTTATCCTTATGCTGACACAATTAACACTTATGACAAGACTGCCCTGAAGGAAGCAGTGTTTGATGATGACATGGATCAGCTTCGGGATGGTTTGTATCAGTGTATCTCATAAAACTGTGGGCAGCTTGTTCCATTTCTGGTATATTTGTGTCTGGGTAGCACTCTCACATATGCGCCTGCCTGTACGTATGTTGTGTCTAACTCCATCTGAGTCAGAGCTTAGTATGGAACTTTTGTGTGTTCTCCTGTTCCAATAGAATCTGATCTGTAGCTATTCAGAAAATATTGCACTGCAATTTTAACTTTTGTTTGCCTGGAATTTTGGTCAAACTAGT
The DNA here is from genome assembly GCA_013396835.1 of Psilopogon haemacephalus. Classification (NCBI taxonomy): domain Eukaryota; kingdom Metazoa; phylum Chordata; class Aves; order Piciformes; family Megalaimidae; genus Psilopogon; species Psilopogon haemacephalus. The sequence goes on from VWZI01009168.1 coordinate 1,778,456, forward strand.
CCTTTAAGCATCTAAATGCATCTGTAGGGACACTTTTGAGGACCTCCTACTTATTATTACTGAAGCATCTCATACTCAGTAGCTCACTTCATTTCATATAAGCGATGTTGCACCTTAGCTTTATTCTTTTGCAGTACACTGATGAGTTACTGTACTTTGATCTAAAGGTCATCCATGTGATCACTGGTTTTGGGTGTGTGTGTCTGGGAAAAACTGTGGCAGTTCTTGTCTTGTAGAAGTAATTATTGGAACTGGATGAAATTCAATAGTCAGTTCTTCCTGGTTTATTAGAAGACGTGCAGATTCATAAGCTGTTATGAACCTGGGAGCAATTGTGGGCTAGTTGTCTGCTTGACTGAGGTCACCTGGAATTTGATGCATTTCAGGGAAGGGCCGGGGGGTGTCCTCTTATGTGCACTTTGTTATATAGAGGATTACTAATCTTGGCATCGTCGTTTCCCCCATTTCCTCAAATGATTTGCTGCCATTTGTCCTAGAAGTACCCATTGACCATTCAGATTTGGTGGCTGATCTTCTGAAAGAACTTTCCAACCATAATGAGCGAGTGGAGGAACGGAAAGGAGCTCTCCTGGAACTGCTAAAGATCACAAGGGAAGATAATCTTGGAGTTTGGGAGGAACATTTCAAAACCATTCTGCTCTTGCTGCTGGAAACACTTGGAGACAAAGATGTGAGATGTAGATTTTTGTCTTAACTCTCCTGTACATTGCTTCATTTAGGGTGATAGTTCCTCTGTGCTAGTTTAAATTATACTTACTGCATTTGTACAGCCTCTGATCAGTGATGCTTCACTGCTCATGTTTACTTTTGAAGGTTTACAACTCTACTTTCATCTTCAGTGTATTGAATTACATGTTTTAATCTGCTCCGAAGTGTCCCAGTATTAGTAACAAATAACTAGAAAACTGAGCTAGAATCAGAAAAGTTATCTCCTAATCTAGTACAAAAGTACTTTACGGTGAGGGTGGCAAAACACTGGAACAGGTTGCCCAGGGAGGTTGTGGATGCTCCCTCCCTGGAGGTGTTCAAGGCTCAGTTGGATGAGGCCTTGGGTGACCTATTCTAGTGGGAGGTGTCCCTGCCTATGGCAGAGGGTTGGAACTAGATGATATTTGAGGTCCCTTGAAACCTAAACCATTCTATGAAAAGCTGTCAAGAACTTCCAGAAGCTGTTCCCTTCTAAGTTAGGGTGAAGTTAAAAGCTCTTGACTATATCATGTGTGTTGCTACAAAAAGGAGAATAAGAGCAGCCTAGAATACTTCGTGATTTAAAGATTAAGCCATTAAATGACATAGGATGGGTCTCTCTCATTCAAAAATGTCAGCAAGAACAAACTATTTTTATAAAGTATCTTGTTCTGAAGCATTTTTAAAAAAAGCTGTGTTACTGCCACAGCTTTAAATTTGATGGCTGACCAAAGCGACAATTTACAGGCTAGATGTTTGCTACTTCCACTTGGGGCTATTTGTGCAGCTAATATTGTTGGGACTAATATTGCAGCACACTGGTATTTAGTAAAGGCTCAGTAAGCACCCTGTGCTGTATCTTCATATCTAAGTGTTAGAATTTTTAGGCTTCAGAACACCACTCACAGTTTTGGGTTGGCTTTGTTTCATCTGATGTTTTCTCAGTTGTTGTTTGTAATAAGCATGAGCAGCTCTAGTCCCACATATTTCATCATAGCATTGTCGCATGTGTTTTGGGAGACCTGGTGGCTTGAAGTCCACGTGAATTGTACTGTGGCAAGTGATGCTGTTTTGCAAATGAATAGCAATGGACATGCTTTGAAGACTGAGTGTAAAGTGTTCTTCTACTGAAACCATAGAATATTTGGAGTGGCCTCAAGCCAAAAACTTAATGTAACAGTAATGAAATTGAAGGAGGTGTTACAAATCCCTTCTACTAATGATCTTTTGATATGAAGGATTAACACACAGGTCAGTGTTGACTACAATGACTTAACTGTTCTTGAAAATAATTTCCATAGGAGTTACAGGAAGAGAGCAAGAGTAGGTTTCGCTGCATTTGGTACACGAGAGGCATCTTTGTTGCATAGATGGAGCCCAGTCTGGTATCCACAAAGCTAAGCAGAAGACAAAGGGCAGAATAAATACGATCTAAGACTCTTTGTAGATGCACAGAATGTGGTTGTACTGCTTTGGCTACAACTTTGTGCTTTATTGTGTATGGAATTCAACAAGGAGATGAATTTTGGTGCTTTCTTGTATCTCTGACAACATTAATTTTATGTGAATTTCTGTGCAAAGGCAAGTTAAGAGACCAAGCTTGAATTTTAGTTGGGTATTGATTAATCACTGCTGACTCCAGTGGAGCTGATACAGTCATACAAAATTTCTGGCTGTGTAGGCAGCCAAGAGAAGTTTACTCCCAACTACAGTTTTGAGAAGTGACCTTTTCCAATGTATGCTTCTGTTATCACAGCATTCAATAAGAGCCCTGGCGCTGCGAGTGCTGCGAGAGATCTTGCGGAACCAGCCAGCAAGGTTTAAGAACTATGCAGAGTTGACTATCATGAAAACACTGGAAGCACATAAGGATTCCCACAAGGAGGTGAGTAACCCTCTCAGTATTCTTACTGAGAAATCAATGTGGACTTGTTGAAGAAATGTAGGACCTGTAAGACCAAACAGGCAAACATTATCCTTACAACAGAACAAATTGATATTAAGTCTCTCAGGTATGAACAGATAGGATTTTTACATAGGGAGGAAAAAAACTGAGACTGACAGAGCTGTTGAAGTGGACTTGGAGCTATCTGGAATTGTAGGCCACTGTTTATCAAACCTTCCCAGTTTTGCCTTGTTTATTCTGGGAGAGGTCAAAGCCTATAGTAGAAAAGTGCCTATTTAATAATTTTACAGAGGGCACTTTGCTCCTTTATATTGGTAAGGATAAGAAATGTGCTGAGAAACAAAGAGTCTATATTCAAGCAAAATTGTGCATGAAAACTGAAAGGTGAAATTGAGAGCCACTCTGGAGATCTGGGAACTGGTGAGTAACAGGAGAAAATGGACAGAGAGATACCATGCTGCTGAAAAGAAGCTAGGGCACAGGAAGAAGCAAAGACAGGGGTGAATTGTGTTTTCCTTTGTGAGAAAATTCTTATGTAGAGCTGAAAGTATTTTTCTGAAATCAAACAGAAGTGAAGAGACACGATGGTAACATTTGAAGTAGGCAAATTTAAATTGCATTTAAAGTCAGTCTTTCTAGATTGACTTCCAAGCTAAATCTTTTAATCTACTTTCTGCATGTTGCAAGCTTAAACTAAACCTTGGGAAGTACCACCTTAATTTCTCTGTATGTCTGTGATGGCTTTGTTACCAAAGTTCTTCCCTTGAAATTTAAGACACTTATTCTTCTTTAAAACAGGCTTGTCCTAAACTAGCAATTTGGGCATCTCTGGTGACCTTTATCCATGAAATTGATCACTGTATAGATCAGACTTCTCAGGAGTGTTGTGTAACTGGCACAGGTTTGTTAGCTGTGTGCAGCAGAAACTGTGCTGTTTAAAAAAAAACAAAACAAAGAACACCCTCAGGGAAAGAAACTAGCAGGTTGGATTTCTCTAAAATGCAGAAGTGGAAAACGTTTAATCCTTTAGTGAATGAAGACTTCCATACTCTGCCTAGCTTCCTCTCTGTGAACTAGAGCCTTCGCGCTCCTGTCATTCTCAGTTCAGAGTAATAAGAAAGAGTTGTAAATTAATTTCCTGATAAAGGAGTCAGACAAAACGTTATGTTCTGAAGGAGTGCCTTTTATTGGCAGGTTTTCCTGGTTATGTACTTCTTGGCTCACCTTGACTCAGTGCCCTTTGTATTTTTTTCTGAGAGTCCTCCAAAACTGCCACTTTTATCAGGACCTTTCGATATTGTGTCTGGCATTGTTTTTATGTCTGTCAGAATACATGGTCATTGTGGGACGGATAGGTTTTATCAAAGTTAAGAATATTGTTGAAAACTTAACACTTCATGCCTCTGTACTCTCAACACTGTTCTTCATATTTGTGGTGTGGAAAGGTTCTTTAGAATTTGCATGAGATTCCTCCTGAGGTAAAACGGAAGAATTAGACTGCTGCAGAGTAAGCAAAGCTCAAGCCAGTAATGAAGAGGTGTGTGTGTTCAGGCACTTGACTGAAGAATAATTGAGCTTTATTTCTGTCAGCAAGTAGCTGCTGTGTCTGTACACTGTATGTCTGTACACTGTATGCATCTTCATGATTAAAAAAGGTTATATTTGCAACTGCTGCAATGAGAGCTTTGGGTGACAGTAGTCATAGCAGGATGCTGCAAGTATATTTCTGTTTAGCTATCTGTTGCTAGTTGTGTGCATAACTGTATTTAAGTGGTGGCACAGGTGCTAGATTTTTCGTTCTCTTTATGTGGGTTTTTTTTCTGATCCCTGTGTAAATGCGAACTCAGAACTATGATGCAGCCCACAAAAGGCATCATTTGTCTGTCAGTAGTTCAGGAATACCTGCATTTATGGAGTTAAAGGTATCCCAAAATGCACTTGAGCTAGGCTAAAGATATACCTGGGAATATGCTTTAGGTATTTTTACCTGTAGCTGGGACTTGCTGATTCAGTTAAGTCAGTGAAAAATTAACTTGGAGTCCATTTGGGCATGTCTCAGTTGGTCAAACTCATAGCCCTGGGCCAGAAGGTCACAAATTCCCATCCCAAGGTGGCCCTCCAGCTCACTCTCTCTGCTGACTTTGCTGTGCTGCTCTTTCCAAGAGGAGTGGAGGAACTGCCCCTTGACTTCATCCCACTGAGCAGGAGATTAAGTGAAGATTCACCAGTTTGTGATTGAAGGGCACTTTGCGAAGAATAGCTGAGGAAGGAAAGGGGAGGTCTGAACAGCCTATTCTATGGTTTTATTTTTAACTAAATCAGAGCAGCTTTGAAGTCAGTGGTGTACCATCCTTAGACTACATTAAAAAAGAACAACAACCTTTGTGGTAAATAATATTTTAAGGAAAGCTGCTATATAATTTGGATAGGAAAATGTTAATCCTTGTGCTGGTGATGATCTGATGTCAATCCAGGATTTTTTATGCTTTCGAATTGCTTCTGCCTTGTAGTAGCAGACAGGTTATCTTGGTTTATGGTTTGAGATCCTTTGGCATGCAACAAGCTGTGTAAGTTACCAGAAAATTATGGTTATGAGTGAACTGTATTTGTTTCAGCCTTTCTTACCTGAGTTACCTCTTCAGCTCAGGGACTGCCAGTTGCCCCATACTATTGCTTACGTTTTGCTTTATACATGATGCACAGAGAGTCAATCTAAAGCAACCAAGCAAAGGAAGTTTGAAGAGGAGCACAGTACAGAACTGTTACACTTGGGTATTATATCCAAGAAATTATTGTGCTAAGAAGCAGTTCTTTGGAAATCAAGAATTTTCATTTGTCCACCCAAATTCCAGTATTGCTGGTGTTTGGTGTAGTCAGTAGGGGTCAAATAACAAATTATAACTAGCACATTCACCAAACACCAAACATGACCACTTTCTCCAATTGAGGGCTGCTGTCTAGTTAAGCAGTGTTTGAAAGAAAAATATTGTATAGTTTTATTCCAGATTATACTGTTGGAAGTATCAAAGAAGCATTGGCATAGTTAGATATTTTGGGGTGCTTGGATAACTGACTGATTTTCCAGGTTCAAGCAGAAGTCTTCAGACAGTTGGATCCAACTAGGATCAGTGGAACAGCACAGCTAAGAGCACCAGTTCTCCTCCCAGGGGCACAGGAGAGGGAAAATTCATATATGGATTTGGATGCCGAGACACACCTTGTGAGCACAAATGCAGGAGATTGGCAAAGCACAGGCCTCAGTGAGGGTTCAAAATTAATGTAACCTAAGGCTACAGACTGGAAGACTCTGGGTTGGGACCTGTGTTTAGTTTGCATTTTTTAACTTCAGCCTATTTTTATACTGTTTGTAGTGCAACAGTCTATTCAGTGCTGTTGATTTAATGAGGTGATTTGAATAGTCAAGCCTGCTTCAGACATAACTGTAAATATTTATGGGGGTTGACATGTAAATGCCTTTCACTTACTTTTCGAGCACTAGAATGTAATTGAAGTTGTGGACAGTATTAAATCTCGTTGATTTTTATCACTCTTTGTTTGGAGTTATTTGGAAGAGAATTATCTTTCTGTTGCCAATTAGTTAATATTAACTCATTTGTTCCAATGTAGTTACTCACCCATAACTAAGGAGAGATAGTGCCTGCTGACCTAATACCATTGATATGACATTGCTTCAGATTCATACCAGCAAAATGAGCAAAGTTCTTATTGAGTGTATTCAAACAGAAAAAAAAAAAATAATTACCTTGGGAAAAAGTTACAAAGCGAAAATCATAGGATAGCTGATTTCCTGCTTTTGTCTCTGCCGCTCTGAAACCAAGCCTGCAGAGTCAGCTGATTTGTATTGGACCTGGAGTTCCTTGTGGCTGGAAGGTTGACCAAGAGCCAGCAATGTGCTCTTGTGGTTGAGAAGGCCAATGCTGTTCTGGAGTGTATCAGAAGGGATGTGGATAGTAGATTGAGAGAGTATTTCCTCTCCCTTTACTCTGCCCTTGTGAGACTGCATCTGGAATATTGTGTCCAGTTCTGGGCCACTCAGTTCAGGAGGACAGGGAACTGCTTGGAAGAGTCCACTGCAGAGCCACAAAAATGATGGAGTGGAACATCTTTCTTAAAACAAGAGACTGAGAGAGCTGGGTCTCCTTAGTTTAGAGAAGAGGAGGTTGAGGGAAAACCTCATTCAAGTTTATAAATATGTAAAGGGTGAGTGCCAGGAGGATGGAGTCAGGTTCTGCTCAGTGATGCCCAATGACAGGACAAGGGGCAGTGGGTGGAAGTTGAGGCATAGGAGGTTCCATGTAAACATTAGGAGGAATTTTTTCACTGTGAGGGCAACAGAACGCTAGAACAGGCTGCCCTGGGGGTTGTTAAGTCTCCTTCTCTGGAGATGTTCAAAACCCACCTGGATGCATTCCTGTGTGGTCTGGTATAAGGGAATCCTGCTCTGGCAGGGCAGTTGGACTGTATGATCTTTCAAGGTCCCTTCCAACTCCTAATGTTGTATGATTCTGTGGTTTTCTGTTGTGCCATGATTTAGACATCTAATTTTGGTGTTTTATTATCCAGAAGGTACATAAGCATAATTAGGGCATGACATTCTTTGGTTTAAGCCTCTAAAAGAGGATGAAAAAGAAAAATCACAGCCATCCATTAACTGTAGGTAATTGTTACTATCTTGTCGAGATGCTTTTAGACTGGCCTCTGACATTTATAATATTATTTGCAGCTGTCCACGGATGATGGTATGATCTCTGCAGGTTTCTGCAAAATGTAACTTACTAAAGAAGATAAGCATTAAAGGTCCAGTCTTTAAGGTTCATGCTGAGGACAGCCAAGTGATGCAGTTTGGTAGTTGTTGATGTTTCACTGTATGTGTTTAGATGCTTTTTCAAATTCCTAACACATTTCAAATACTCAGTGCAGAGGAGAAGTTGTCTAATCTACTTCATCTCTTCTGAATCCCTTATAAAAATCACATTGTTTCTTCATCTGCTTAGCACTCCCTATTGCTGAGTCCACTTCCTGCTTTGAAACCAAATTCTTAATTGTTTGTTCCTGTCTGGATCAGTCTGTACAGCCTTCAGGGATGGGAGTTTGCCTGTCTAGGTATGGATAAGCCTTCATCCCTTCCAGCTCAGATTATGCAGGCTTTAACTAATTACCTCTAGATGGCAAAAAATGTAGCCACACACCTTGTAAGCCTGAAAGCAAAACCTCGTTCTTCTGCTTAATAAGCATTTCTGGCACCCTGTGTGTTTCACAATAGAGGACAAAGCCTCTAAGTTTTCAGTGAGGTTTTACCATCACTGCCTTATCCTCTACAAATTCCTGCAGAGACAATGCAACTAGCAGTTGTGGCAAAGTACTCCAGCTTATGGTCCTACACAGAGTTCTCATCTAGGTGTACAGGTGTTGCTCTGCTCAGATCCCAGTATGTGTACACTGATGTCCTGTAAACCTGGCATATTTTGTCTTAGGTGAGTCAGAATGTGTTTTTTGCTTCCCTTATTTCCCAGTAGCTTGTTACTTCAAAACAGGGAGAAAAAAAAAAAGACCTCATCAAAACCCTTTAGAAAGCTGCTGTGTATTGACCAAGAGCAGATTACTGCAGCCAAGCTGCTCTTTGCAACCATCAGGTAGCAAGCAATATCTGCAATGCACCAAGAGTAATAGCCCAGTAGAAGAAATTATGCAGAAAAGGTAAAGCCTTGGTTCTGACTGTCTTAAGTGAGCAGGAGCCCAGGACTGCAGTACATTGTGAACTGTCATCCAAATTGTCCAACAAATTTTGTTGAACATCAATGATGGCAGTGGGCCTTTCTAGTAAGATTAAGGGATCTTCGACAAGTGGGATATTTCTGGGACTGCCTAACCTGTTACTTCTTTATAACACTAAGGAAGACAGTGTTAAGAGGTCAACAGCCTGTGTTCTATCTCTCTGACTTTCACACATGTGAATCCAGTCCCTTCCCTAATGCAAACTGGGTGAAAAGCATAACTTTTTCTTTCGGGAGACTCACTGGAAAGGTCTTAATTCACTGCAGATGTCTTTCAAAGAACCCACCAGCAAACACAGCTTATGTTATGCCAGCAGAAGTTGGGCTGAGTCTAGCCTCTAGCATGTGGAGTGTAAGGTAAGCATTTGGAAAGGAGAAAAACCTGCTTCTTTAAGGCGAAGTGCTATCTTTTAGATCTGCATTCTTGGGCTACTTGCCCTGTGTTGAATGGTATCAAACTATCCAGTTCAAGCCATGGTTTGCTTTGTGCTTTTACTGTGAGGTAAAGTCATGTTTGTGACATACCTTACACACAGGTTAGTGTCTGTGTTTTAATAAAACACTGCAGGTTTCCTTTAGTCCTGGATGTCTTGCTTCACAGCCACCCTTTTTAATTTGCTTCTTTCAGGTACTGTTATGAAATTATTTTGTTCTGTTTTGTTCACCTTTTTGAGACTACTGAGAATAACCATATTAGGTCAGGTGATAAGTTTGCTTCACTTTATCTTACAGTGACCAGCAAGAAGCAAACATACAGTGCTGCTTCCCTGATGATATCAGCCCTCCTTCCAGTGGTCTGAAGCTTACAGCCTTCCCATGCTAATGGTTCCACCTTCCTCTCTGTGTGTTTTGGCTTTGGCTTTGGCTTTTTTTCTGCAGTAAAATTGCCTAATTTTTAATCCTCTTTTAATGAGCTTCCCAGTCTGAAGGTGTAGTGAACAGCATCCTTTCTTTTTCTCATGTTTAAAGGATACATTTCATAGTCACTACTTGTGGTGTCTGCTGTTAGTGTTAAGCACTGCTGTCAGTTCCTGGTATGTATCTGTGTTGCTGTTACCCTCAAGTATGGGAGGTAGACCTGTTGCTTGATACTCATTTCTCCCACTCCCTTTAAAGCTGTTTCATTCAGCTGATACAAAATATCTTTGCTAAACTCTGTTGTAATTGCATGTTCTGATTGCCAAGTGACCTGGCAGTTCGTATCTTTTGATAACACTCTTCCCTCTGTATGGGAATGCCACTGACTTCTGGCATTATCAAGTGAGCAGGACTGAGTGCTCTGTGTAGGTATTCAGAGATGTGTTTTTTCTTCTGGGATGCTGAGTGAGTCTGGGTGACTGCATGTTTTGTTCTGCCAAAGCCTTTTGGACAGGCATTGCAGAATGGTGGCATTTGGCTTTCCCCCAACAGGAGTAAGCTTGACTTTTGGGCTCACTCTCACCTTGGTATTGCCCTATACTTTCCTACACCCCATCTCCTGCCAGTCCTTTCCAAAAGAGCCAGGAGTTAGTTACCTGTAGAGACTCTGATCAAGCAAGCATGTAAACACATGCCCAGATCCCAGTGATGTGAGTGAACCTTCACCATGTTACTAGAGTTAAACATGCACTTACGGGTTTTGCTGAAGTGCAGCTTAGATGCAGATTTTGTCTGTCAGATGTGCTTTCAGAAGACTTGGAAGTCTCCCCGGTGTTGTCACATTTACAAGTTAATATCAGCATGCAGCCTACTGGACACGCGTGATACGTCCTTTGGTGTTCAGAGGGAAGGCACTTCAGAGAGGAGGGATACAGAACACCCAAATGCTGTGTAAATGCAGCCAGTCCCTTGCTAGAAATGGGCAGGTTTGTAGAAGGGAGTTGCAGGGGCATAAACAAACCCTGCAGCTTCACTACTCTTCTTGCTGACCTTATGATGTGCAAAATATGTACGATCTCTGTTGCTACTTGAGCCCTTCCTTGTTTTGTGAGCAATTACAGCTATATTTTTAAACCCTTGTGCTTAGAATAGATTAATAAAATAGACTTAAAAAATTTCTCATGCATTTTCCTCATACCTGTAACTTAATGTGCCTGGTAAACTGTATGCAAACAAGATGTGGAGCTGAAACCAAGATAGAATGATTCATTGAAATTTTTACCTATTTCTGCACTGTTTGGTGTTTATAGTAGTGTATTTGAGATCAGTGTATTTAGTCTGTATAGATGCAGACTAAAATATTGTGGCTTGAGTGTTTAAGCTTTACAATTTTTTTAAAGTTCTGCTACATGTGTGAGCATTACTTTCTGAGGGTGTCAGAAAACAACTCCTTGCGAGTATTTGGAGTCGTTGCAAAGAAAAATCCCAAGTGTCCTATGTCCAAACAGTTGCATCTTTTAATTAGTGACTTGCTCGTGCATGTTAATAAATTGACTACGAGGTATCTGGGCTCTGTATAAGGCCACTGCATCATTTGTGGAAAACTTGATGGTAGCAGTATTTCAGCACTTTGAAAGCAAACATCAGAAGCTGCAGTGGCAAGAAGTGAATTCCTTTTAAGCTGACCTCCTGAGGAGCTCCTGACTCCAGCATTTCAACACCATGGTACCAAAGCGTGGCATTAGGTTTCCCTTAAGTACTTGTGCATTACTCTCCTTTCCCAACAAAATCACACAGTGCTTGCTTCTAAGCTAGTACTTGCCTATGTGGAAAATATTAACTTTCATGCTTCTGTTGTGTGAAATTGAAGAGTAATTAGCAAAGAAATAGCTGGTAGAAGGAAAACTTGCTGGAAACCAAGCATTGTGTTCTGCTTGGTTATTCATTCACAGATTTTTCAGGATGACTTTTTTTTTTTTTAATACTGACCACACTGCATATTGTCATTCTTTTTGGAATATGTTTTAAAATTATAATTAAGTGTTGAGAAACTGCTGACATATATGGAGCACTTTAACAGTTTCACTTCTGTAAACAGGATACTGATACAGAAGCAGTCTCGAGTCTGCTTCACCATCCTGCCTGTACCTTTCCTGTATGCAATATTTGTGCTGTTAACTGTGAGAGCTCTTTTGATGCTGGGTTTCCTTTAGAGGATGCCAAGTGTTGTGGATCAGTTGTGTCATTTTCTGGATGTACAAGTATCTTGTGATAATTCATGTGTCTGGGAGGTGGTTCTCAGCAGAAGTTGAAGATTAATGATATCAGTGTGGACATGATGCTAAGGTTATGGGTGAAGCAGACTTTGTAGACAATTGTGATCTCTCTTGGTCACTATTCACTGACGCTGTTTTAAAAATCAGTTAAACCTTTCTGGAAAATGTTTTGTAGTCTGGGCAGGGAGGCATTCTATTCATAATAGGACTGAGATAAACTTCCAGACACTCCTGGTTCATGTGATCACATAATAATGAAAGCTCACCTTTGAGGCTTTGATAGAGCTCCATCTGTACAAGGGTTGCCCTAGTCAAATAGAAATCTCCAAGTTTGATAACATGCCAATGTGTGGAAAATGGGAATGAGGACAATCCAGCATATATGGCTTCAGTTTAAGTGATAGAAACCTGTGGTTTGATTATTTGTTTTTTTCTGTGGGTCACCTGGGATAGACTTCCTAGTGCCCATTTCAAAGTATCAACTTGAGACAACCCAAGGTAGTACAGCTTAGAATGAGTTAGAGAACTGGTGCTGGGTGCGTGAGTCTCATGCACTATCATGAAAGGGGAGGTGCCTTGAAAGGCTGTGTTACTGCCCCAGGCTCTGACTGAGGGACTGCCTGGGACTAGCTGGGAGGTACAAAGCATGAGGATTTGTGAATGCTTCTTTCTTCTTAGAGCTGAGGTACTGGATTGAAGTCTGCCTGCTGTGGCATCTCCTACCACTCAGGAGGGTTTACCCTTAAAAGTAAGCTGTGAGAAAAGATGAGCAAAAGTGTCCTGCATCTTCTGTACAGAAACAAGAAAATGAGGAGCAAAGAATGTGTGATTTGTGGCCAGGAAAAGTGCAACCAAGAGGAAGCTTAATTTTGTTGCCTGGCAATTAGCACAGACGCTTCTTAAGTTGTGGCTCATCAAGATGTTGAGCCATCTTGTCTAGACTATGCTTTTGCAAAGAAAGATTGGACCTGGTGGTCCTTGATATCCCTTCCAATGTGGCATCTATTATATATAATTTAATGGGATAGGTTTTGTAAGGTGGCAGATTGAGGTTTTTTTGACAGTGTCTAGAGAAGTGTTCTCTCGCTTCTCTTAGGTTGGAGTTGCTTATCTGTCTTGGCTGGCGACTCAAACTGGCCACAACTTTACTACAGTCACATTAGGTAGGACGGAACAAATATATCACTGGAGATGAAGGATGTGAATTCTCAGGGTTGAATGTCTATTGATAGAGCATCCTAATGAACATCCTCAAGCTTTCCCCGGTAGTCGTTCCTAGTGGTGGGTTTGGCTGTGATGTGTTGGCCTCATTATCATAAGGTTTTGCTCTGCTGTCGTTCCAGGTCGTCAGAGCTGCTGAAGAAGCTGCTTCCACCCTGGCGAGTTCCATCCACCCTGAGCAATGCATCAAGGTGCTTTGCCCCATCATTCAGACTGCAGATTATCCGATTAACTTAGCTGCCATAAAAATGCAGACGAAGGTCATTGAGAGGATTTCCAAGGAATCATTGCATCAACTCCTTCCTGATATCATCCCTGGGTTGTTACAGGTACGGAATCCCATATCACAAATGCTCCTGAGCATTTCAGTAATTTGTGAGGTCTATGACTTAAGGGAGAACGATGGACTCTCTGGGGCCACCTTTTGCTAAATTCAAGTTTTACTCTGTCTAGTTTTGACATTTGAGCTTTTGATTGTTTTAATGTTAAGGAAAAGTAAACTCAGATTCTTAGTTTGGATGCCTTGGCCTGACTCCTAAATAAGCTGGTAGCAGCCATATAATAAATTTGAGATTAGGAGTTAACCACATCTTATGTTATCTGAGTGCATACCAAGCAATACATCTTCCAGTCTCTAATTCTGCTGAGCTCTAATGCTTTCATTGCACTCCCAGCAGACAGGCCAGTCCTTTCTTCTTTACTTCCCAAAACGAGGACTCAACTACTTGCTGACTTCATTCAGCCTTTTTCATAAGCCTCTTAGGCTGGGTGGGGAGCTGTGTTTTTGCCAGTGCTAAGGCTCAGTCTTACATTATGAATTTAGCTTTCAGCACTGACTGTAGCAGTGCTGTCTTCTGTTTCTCTGCACAAGCAGCTGGCAACAACAGTTGCTAGGATGAGGCTGCAGGCAAGACGGAAATAAAAGAAGGTAGCATTGAGGAAGGAGAGAGAGAATGTGTGTGTGTTTACTGGGGAAGGATTGCAAAAGGAACAAATCAGACAATGTGTAAGGGAAGACATGTTTGGGTGGGTAAGATTCAAGAGAAAACTGGGATTAAGCAGCCTCCTCATTGTGAGCATAAAAAGTTGGAAGGACAAGAGTGAAGCTGGAAATTCCCCTTGTGCATCGTAGCATTTGTCCCAACTTTGTAGTGTGTTCAGCTCTTGCAGTTCTTGTCTTAATTCTTAGCTTTTGCGAATTCTGTATTGATCTGACCTTTTGTTGTAAAAAGTCTTTCAGAGTAATTGTTGCAGACAATCTGAACAGTGGAGCTGCAATGCACAGGAAAATTTGGGAGCAGCATGCCTTTAAAAATGCAGTTATTTGTTTCATTAAATTGCTTCCATCTCTTAAAATGACCTTGTTTTGGAGCCTAGTTTGCCATTTTTCATCTTGAAGCTGGCAGTGGTATTTCCTTACCTTAGAAACTGGTGATCAAGGAATTCGCTCCTTGCATTTGGGAATTATTATGAGATCCTTGCTGAAGGGACTGTGTGCTGAGGGAATCACCATTGTATTGTTTACTGTGCTGAGGGTATCAGCAGAGTGGTGAAGAGACAAGGAGTGTTGGACAGCAGCAGCTTGAGTGCTAGCATGTGGCTCAGCAGCCCATAGCAGAATCCCTATGACCCCAGTGAGCAGATGAGGACCTCTGTGCAAGAACAGGGCTTGGCTAGGGTAAGTCATGGTGCTTACCCTTGTCCCACCCGATGTGAAGTCTTGGCTGCCTTGGAGTTTGGTCAACAGAAGGGCTACTGGGCACCCTGCCATGTGCTGCATCTTGATAGTTTTAGGCTGAAGAGCACTTTGAGCCTGTGTCATCTTTTGAGCTGCAACTGTTAGGCTATGTTGTTAAATGCTAGGATTCTTGTAAGTTGGTGATGTGGGGCGATGGTCCCATGGGTGCACGTGGGGCAGGCACTACCCGCCAGGACATGGCCCTCTCAGGCCTCAACACCACATGAATCTGCCTGCCAGGAATGGAGCCATTTGAGATGCACAGATAAGCAAAGTGCCAGGCCCGTAGGGAAACCCAAGGTCAGGCAGAGGTATTTGATGACTTCAGGAGCCATTCTTTGTCTTGGGACCCACATAGAGCCCTGCATCCCAGCTTTGTCTCAGAAGTAGGTTGTGTCTTCATGGGCATTCCTCTATTGAGGGCCTTGGCTCAACATTTTTTTTTTCTGTCATTTCTCAGCAGCTTAGAGTTTCTCTGAGCTTGCTTAGATCTCATGCTTTTCCAGTTCAGTGCTCTTTGGGTTTGCAGACTGTCACTTTAGACTTTGTAGTCAGCCCCAGCTGTGTTGCATCCCTCCTCCTGGCTCTCCCAGCAGAGGTCACCCTGCATCCAGAAGAGCCAGCAACTGATCTCTGCTTCACTGATCTCTGCATTTCTCATGGGATGCCTGCTTAGTGATGGCTCACTCACTACCTGGGTACATGACTGATGTCATCAGTTGCTGAGTGACCCGGCAGTTGGTTTCAGCTCTTCTGAAGCTGCCAGAGATTGGGCACACCTACAGGGGTCTTTCAATATGTTTTCTTCTGTGGCATTTCCTGCCTGATAAGTAATAAAAAAGCTCCAGGTTACAGAGGCAATTTAAGACTGTTCTGAAGGCAAGCTGGGAGCATGAGGGTTCCCCTTGAAGTCCTGATCATCCAGAATAACATAGTTACCTAAACTGAACACAGGAGAGTGTATGTTTAATAGAGTACTAAGCTTATCTTAGGAAGCTCTGTGTAGCTTAATGCTCTAAATAACAAGATATCAATAGCTTGTGTGACAGTAGTAATGTAACATAAGGAACAAATAGCATTTACTTTGTGTGATTCTCCTCTCTTGCTTTGGTAGCATTCAGGTCGAGAGCTATTTATGTTAAGCAGGGTCTTTGCAGGGATCTTCTAGGTCAGCCATATTTGCAACACGTTCAGTATAATGCTTTGGAAGGATGTTTGAATTGTGACGTGTTTTGTTTGTGTGTTCTCTTCTTTCACCTTGTTTCCTAGGGTTATGATAACACAGAGAGCAGTGTCCGTAAAGCGAGTGTGTTTTGCCTAGTGGCAATTTACTCAGTAATTGGAGAAGAACTGAAACCTCATCTCGCACAGCTCACGGGAAGCAAGGTACAGGACAAATGCATCTCCTAACAGCCAGCTGAATGGCTTGCACCACTAGCAGCAAAAGGCCAGGGGCCTTCTGTGGTATCTTTGGGTGGAGTTCTTGTAGTCACTTGCCAAACACCACTAGAACAGCACAGCACTTGATCAGCAGTGTGAGCGTTTGAAATCCCATTAAGCATGTTTCTGCAGGGTTCAGGTAGCGTGACTTACCTGATCCTGTGTAACTGCAAGCTCCCACCAAGTGGGTCCTTTCCACTGCACCCATCTTTGCCTTGCCCCTTCAGCACTGCGTACAGGGGTGACTGTGCAGTGGGTTGGACCAACTGGCTTCTTTGGCTGCAAACCAGATCTGTAATACAAACTAATTAGCTTTCAGTCCACTCTGTGACCACACAGGTTATCCTCTGCAGAGAGGGATGGGAGCACATGGCTGGGATGAGGGGGAGAGCAGGTCCTCTCAGCAGCAGGTTGTCATTAGGGCAGGTAGAAACACAGGTAAAGCATGGCAACTTTTCCTCCTGTGGCACCAGGAAACTCAAGTGACCTTTCAAAGGACTTTGTACCCTGGAGTCAGGTTAGGTTAGCAACAAATGCTGCAAATTTAAACTCAGTCCAAATGCAGCTTTGTCCTTCAGACAAGAGCCAGCAGTTTTGTGTTGAGGTGGGTGGTGTTTTCAGCTGCTTAGGAAGCCATCACAAGATTTCTTCTCCTGCTCAAAGTTGTCATACTCAGGTTTTCCCTGCAGTTTTGGGATGACTTCTGCATTTTTTTACTGACTTGTATCTCTGCATGTGAGTAGCTACTTTGTTCAGAGGATTTTGTTCTGTTATTTGGACCCAATAGTTTCTTTTGTGGGTGTAAAGTGTGGTGTAGACCAAAACAACCTGAGTCTGAGGACACTTGGATTTTATTTCTGAATTGAGCTAAACAAATGTCCTTATCCATAAACAGATTAATTCTGCCTTCAAATTGCTCTGGAAAGAGACAGCTCTAAGTGCTGGAGTTTACCTCATTATATTTGGGCAGTTAGGAAAAATATCATTTGTATATAAAATATAAATGATAAAATGTTTTCAAGATTTTATTTTAGTTATCCTAGGTGCCATGGACTTAATCCACCACCTAACTAACTATAAACATGTGAGTAATGCTCCTGGATTTACGCAGGCTGCCTGCATGTTTAAAGTTAAACATGTGCATGAGTCACTGCAGGATCTGGAGCTAAGGTGGTAAGGCAGAACAACAAAACAAAGCCATGCAAAGGAAGTGTATAGTCATAACAGCTGCAGTTTCACGAGATGTACCAAGTTAGTGAAGATATTTAAATGTCATTGAAAACTAACATCTTGTAAAGCATGGAAGAGTTCAGGGTGTTCCCTAGGAGGGACTGTGGCTCTTGGATCTCCATTGTGCCTGCAGCTCCACTAACCTCTGTGGGAATCCTGCTTGCTTAAAGCAGGCTGCAGGATTGAGGTCTGCGAACTGATAGCTGCTGAAGTGAAATGCAAGAGCTTTTTCTAAATGTCATGAAATCTGTCTGTAATTTCAGTGGAACTAGTCATACCCTCCTGACTCTGCTCTAAAATAGGTTCAGCTTTCCTTTTGCTTTTCCTCTGCTGAGCCCAGAGTCAGCTCACTCAAAATTGGGTTTATCACTGAATATGAGCTTTAAGATTTGCAGTCAACTTTTGTCTGCCCATTTTTCCTGGCATCTTCTGATGTTTGTTTCTTTCTTCCAGATGAAGTTACTAAATTTGTACATAAAGAGGGCCCAGACCACCAACAGCAACAGCAGTTCCTCTTCAGATGTTTCAACGCACAGTTAATGGAGATATGTGGACAAGTGTAGACTTAGAAGCAATCAACGGTGCCTCTCAGAGACCTTTCTGCTACTCTTCACTGGCGTGCTCCATCAGCTCAAGGAGGCCATGCAGATATTTATTGCAATCAGTATTTTAGTCCCTTTAAAAACTTTTATGTAGAATCTTACTGGTATTGAATGTAAAGGAAGCAAGGTCTGTGCTGTAGTCTTCATTAAAAGTGAACAACAGAAAGCCATGCTTAAACATATTGGTATAGCCTGCTGAAATCCCAGAAATATGTTTAGGTTAGCCTTCCAAAACTGAGACCTAGAAGCCGGCCACGCATAAAGGTCAAACAAGTCTTGTTGGTTTAGTCCATGCCCAGTTTTGGTTTCTGTGTGATAGTTACCTGCTCTCTCCTCGCAGCTGTTCTGGCTAGGTTCTCTTCTTACAAGTCTTGTGGTCCTGTTTTGTACACCCTGTTGCAGCTTGCCTGATGTGCAGGGCTCTCCATGGGGAGATATTTGCAGATGTGGCTGTGACACCAGCCTTAGATGCTTTAATGTAGTGAGAGATAACAAGTAATGAAAAAGTAGGTTCTTTTTAAACATCTGAGGTTTTGTACATAGCTCTTCTGTCAGACCTCTCTGACGGGCTGATTTCTCCAACTGCTCTTCAGCCAGCTGTGCTGTGCAAAACAGCTGGGCTCTCGCTCCTTTCTTTGTATAAAGATTTCTCTCCTACCAACCTATTCAGCTCTTTCATACACTCAGAAGACTCTACAGATTACTTGTTACACCCCAAAGAGAACCTGAGACCCAGTTCTAGGTCTGATGTCTATGAATGGGACACTGGAGTTAGGTGGGTGGGTTTTGGATTAGGCTCTTGAGTGTGGCTGTGGGTGGGCAGTGGGAGCTGGCAGGGCGGTACCTCAGTGCTGCCTTCTGAGGCTAGCTGCATTTTTCTTGAAGTCTGTAGTGTCAAAGAACTGATCTGCTGCTCTGAGCAGCCCTACTGGTGTTTGGTTGTGAATGACTTTTTTCCCACAGCTCTTTTGTGCTTTGGGCAAAGTGTTCATCCTAGAGGACAGAAAGGACATCTGAAACTGAATGGAAAGACCTCATGGAAGCACCTGCTCAGCCAACTGGGACAATGCTGGTTGCCTGCCACAGCTTCCCTCCCGTGCCTGAAGAGCCTGCAGTGCTGTTAGCTGCCTTTAGAAACCTCCTTGGCCAGCCCCAGCAACAGCCCTGCCATGTATTCTGTGTTTCAGAGAGGTGCAGAGGGCCCTTGCTGGGCACTGCTGTCAGTGCCCTGGATGAGGGTGTAGTGGTGCAAATCCTCTTGCAGCCTAATGGTATAGACCCAGTCAGAGCTAAACCAGCAGTAAATACCCCACAGCACCAGCCTTTCCCAAAGGAAAGGCTTTTGTTTGCAAAGGATGAGCTCTCCCTGCCTCTGTAGCTAGGGGAAGCAGAAGGCTACCAGTGCTGTGTTTGGCCCTGGGCTGGATCCTTGCTGACAGGGATATCCACCCCAGTCCTGCAGTGGATCAACACTGGGATTTTGCCCTGTTTCGGTGATGCAAGAGGATGGTGGATTTGCAGCTGAGGGCTGCTGCTGCGACCCTGGCTGCACTCAGTACCTTGGTCTCTCTCCAGCCTCCTCCACATCCCCGTTGAGGAGCCTGAAGGGACGCTTTGGTAGGATAGTGAGAGCATGAGTTTCCAGTAGTGCAGCAGGGCAGCATAGCGGGGAGGGTAAAGTCCTGTTGTCTTTCCTGTCCATCAGTTCATCCCTGTGTATCTCAGCACCAGCCCTGAGGAGCTAGGCTGGGTGGTAACATTTGGTGCCAGCTCCCCTCACAATCCCCAGTTCAGGAGGGATTGGGCTGCAAAGCTTGGTGGTCACTTTCCCTGCTGAATTGAGAACAGAGGAGGTGACTTGTTCCTGAGTTCATCAGGATATGTCCAGGCTTTTGCTGGCTGCAGGGCTTATTCCTTCATCTTTCCCAATGAGTAATGCCATGGCAGGAGAAACCATAAAATCCCAGTGGGTTGGGATTCTCTCAGAGTCCTTCCAAAGGCTCAGAAAAACCATCCTGTCTAGATGGAAGATTGGCTGCTCATGGTTGGTGTCTCCCTTTCTGTGGACCATTTCTTTTTTAACATCTTTCAGTATGGTTGTTAGAATATTATTTTTTTTTTAATGATTCAAATTATTTCAGTTTAACACATTTATTTTTCCTTTTGAGGAAATACTCAGCTGACTTCTTGGCAGCAGTTAGCTGTCTCGTTTGAATTTTTAGTAGTGGGGTGGGCTTTTTTGGCTTGGATATTTTAAAAAATTGTTTGTTTGGGTGGGCTTTTTTGTTTTTGTTTTTTTAATTTTATTTTTACTCTAGCTGCTTAATATTTGTGCTTCTCTTTCTCCTCACCTCTGTTCAGGGTCTTCTGTTCCAATTCTGGGCTTCAGAAAGTCAGCATAGCTGACAATTAGTCCCTCCCAGCTGTGATGGAGCCTGGTCCATCACCATTTGCTGTTTGTTTGTTGTTGTGGTGGTTGTTTTTCGAATGGCACACTGTAGCAAATCTCCAGGAATTGAATTCCTTCTTGAGTGATTTTATATATTTTATAAAATCCTGTTAGTATGCACTGAGAGTGAACGCACTGTAACACCTCTGAGCTGACCCTGGTGCGTGTGCTGGCACCACAGCAGGGGTTAGCAGCTCGTGCCTGCGACCTGCCGTGGCTCCAGCCACGAGCCTGTGTTTTCTGATGCTGTTGGCACACTCGGGGCTGTACATGGTAGAACCAGGCCTTACTTTCTGAATCAGACTGTCAACACAATGCTCATTAATGTGCTCCTTAATTTCGTTACGTGAGTCAGTCGAGGACTTTTCATCCTTTGAGTACTCTAGAAGTATGTTATACCTGTACACAGTAGAGAGCCTTCTGCTTAGGTATTTATAAATCATTGCGTATAATGTACATAGTAAGGTTGTTTAGTATGTTGAACATGATTTTTTTTTTTTGTGTGTGTGCGTGTATGTGTTTCCTTTGAAGTACTCAAAGGGCTAGCTCTGAATGTCACCTCTCTGATCTCCAGTGTTCTGACATCAACAAGCCGTACAATCATTTTGTTTTCTCTTCAGTAAGCATAAAGGTCTCTCTGGCTACAAATCAGTGTCCACAACATGCTTGCAGAGAAAGATCTGCACGCGGGCAGTGCCTCACCACACCGGTGAAGCTTGTGTTTGTGTTCTCCCAGCAGTAGCCATCTACTGCAGTTGCCTTTTTGGGTTTGCTTTTTGGTTTGTCGTTTGTTTGGTTGGAATTTTTTTTTTTTTCCCCCGTGCTGCCCGTTATGCAGGGCTTCAATTTTTCATACCTTAAAAAAAAAAAAAAGAGTTTAAAAAAGAGAAGAGGAAAAAAAAAAGAAAGAGTGATTTCTTTGCCCACCATGCTTTAAAAGTCTGAATGGGAGAAAGCTCTCAGCAGACAGCGGCTCCTGGCTGCGAAGTTGCCGAAATCTCAGATGTGGATGTTTTTTTTTTCTGCCGTTGGCTGCACCAGTGCTCCGTGGGCATGGGCAAATACCAGATCCATCCGCCCCACAGGTCTACGTACTGTAGTTCTCATGTAGTGCAGAAATATCGAGGCATGTGGCTTTCTTAAGGTACACTATGTGTGCTTGCCTGGATTACAATACAAGACTGTCTTTTTTTATTGCTTATTACTAGCTTACCAATAACCTGTATAAGTAGTGTAACTCGCATCTTCATCATCAAAACCTTTTCTCCCCACCCCTTTATTTATCAAGCATAATATTACATATTAAGGGACAGAAAAATAGACCTTTGTAGTATACAGCAGGACGTTGCTAACATTGTTTTAAATGGGAAATAAAAACCGCTCTGAAAAAAAATGCCAGCCATGGGAAATGGATTTGTTGGCACCGTGTTCATGCGCATGCATTATTTTTTTTTTTTCTATTTTCAGCTTTTGTCATGTTACATCCATATCTGTATTTATATCTTATTTGTTTCACTTTTGAGTGTATCATGGCAATTGTACAGATGTTTTTTTTTTTGTTAACATTTACGTGATAGAATTTGCTAAAAAAAAAAAAAAAATTAAAACCTTTTGAGTTTGCCCTAGAATAAATGGAAGTTTGGTTTCTTTCGGGGGGGAGAAATGTTGAAGTAGATTCATTATCCAACACAGCTCCTTGTTCCAGCAGCCTTTTGCCAGTAAAGGATTTGCTCTTATTCTTGCCCTGGCTGGTATGTTGTCATATATTGATAAGAGAGCACGTGGTGAGTTGCCTGTTTCTTACAGGCCCCAGGCTATGAGTGATAGTGGGACCAGTAGGCAGGTGATCTTCTGGGGTGCTGGTCTGTTGCTGTCAGCCTTGAAATGCTTCTGGGAAATTACAATTTTAGGGATTCTTGTGATATTATGAACTGGAAAGCCATGTGCTGCTTGAAAGCAGATGGTCTTATGCTGATGGTCTTGCACTTGAGCAAGGGCTTCAAAAGTTGCCTATGTTATGAGGCTTGTGAAGAGAGTTGCAGAGGTTTTGGTTGATGCAGCATTTGGGCAGGTGCTGGGAGCTTCACAGGTCTCTGTGCCTGGTATCAAGAAAAAGAACTTACAGAATTGCAGCACCATTAAGGTTGGAAAAGACCTTTAAGATCAAGTCTAATTGTAACCTAGCTACCATGACCTGTATCCTGAAGCACCACATATACAGGCTTCTTGAATGCCTCCAGGTATGGTGACTCCTCCTCCCTGACCAGCCTGTTTCAATGCATCACCACTCTCTCAGAAGTTTTCCTAATGTCCAATCTAAACCTACACTATAAGTACAGCTTCCATAATTTCCAAACTTAATTAGCAATAAATCAACTTCAATTAAGCCCACAATGGGCGACAAAATATGATATAGTGGTTTGGGAATTACCCGTCCCCTTATCTCTCTGAATTTGCCAGACTAGACTCAGTCAGCTGGAAGTTAAGGAAGCTATAGTTACGCTTTAGCACAATTTACAAGCGCACATATATATATATATACACACACACAATGTACACAGACATTTACAGTTACGTATGAGTTAAAAGTAATACAGAAACACAAAATCCCTGCTGAAAGTCAGACTGCCCAGAAGGCTCCTGAAACAACCTCTCTATCTCCCCCTCCTTTTCCCCCCTCAGAAATAACCAGATCAATCTCCCTGAATCTCGTGTGATAAATCTGCAGAGATCTGAGGTGAGATGTCAGAAGACAACAAGGAGGTTAGAGGAAAAGGTTAGATTGACTTACATAGATCTCATGCAAAAGAGTTAAGGCAAGATGCAACCTAGACCCACAGACCAACAGAGAAGAAGAGGTCTGAACTAAGAAAGAAGTCAGTGCCTTATCTATGTTTTGTCTACTTGTATGTCTCAGCAGAAGAATGAGTGATGTAGGTGTCACTGTTATTTTCTCCTCACTGCCAAGGATTTAATGTCTCTGTGTCACTGCAAACCCACTACAGTCTCTCATTACAATATTCTAATTAGCCTCAAACCAGCACACCTGGAACAACTTAAATCCATTTAAACTTGTCTTACTGCTAGTTACTTGGGAGAAGAGACCAAAACCAGCCTCACTACAACTAGTGGTAGAAAGCAGTAAGATCTCGCCTTAGCCTTCTCCTATCTAGACTAAACAACCTCTGTTCCCTCAGCCTCTCCTCGTATCACATCCTCTCCAAACCCTTCACCAGCCTCATTTTTCTTCAGACATGTTCCAGGACCTCAGTGTCTTCAGTGTACTGTGGTGCCCAGAGTTGAACACAGTACTCAAGCTGAGGCCCCACCAGGGCTGAGTAGAGGGGCATGATCACTTCCCTGATACAGACCTGTTCAGCCAGGCCACTTGGAGTGTCTGGGGAGGCTGAATGCTTAGGGGCTTGTCTGTTACCTGGAGGAATCACAGCTTCTTAGAATTTAAAAACCTGTAATGAAGCTGTGGTCTGCACTGGGAAATGGAGCCCCTAAGGTGTGACCTTTACTTTGATGCTGTTCCTTTAGCATCAAGGTATAAGACGCTCAAATACTTTGTGGTGGATGCCAGGCAGTCAGGAAAGCAGGAGTGATTCAGATTTCTCTGAGAGGTTTTTGGTGTGAATATTCTCAGAGGCATACATGAAGTGTGTTGTGGTATGTGAGCTCCAGCATTTAGGGCACAATGGTTCTGGCTGTGCTGGATAAGGCACTGCTAGTTAAACTATCCTTTCTCTTGAGAGAGCACTACTTTATCTGGGACATAGAAGGTTTCACTTCAACATGAGGAGAAGCTTCATTACAGTGAGGGTGATGGAGGGAGCACTGCAACAGGCTGCCCAGAGAGGTTGTTGGGTCTCCCTCTCTGGAGACTTTCAAAACCTGCCTGAATGCATTCCTGTGCTAACTACCCTAGAAGACCCTGCCTTGGCAGGGTTGTTGGACTCCATAATCTCTGGAGGTCCCTTCCAACCTCTGAAGTCCTGTGATCTGTCATTTTTACATCCCATATAGTTACTGAGCTAGAACAAATTTCACAGTTTCAGAGGAAAATCCAGACAAGCAATAATTGTGTTAACCTGCAGGCCCTTCACAGCATCGGCAGCTCTCGCTGTTGTCTCCTTTGCCCTGATAGTAATGTCTGTTACCAAGCACTGCCTGTGCCAGCCTGGGGACCCTGCTGCATCAATATTTAGGAGCTCACCTTGGAGTGTGGAGCCATGATTGTGCTCCCTGCTGCAGGTGGACCATCTTACCTCTGCAGGATCTATTGTGAATCTGCAGTGTGTCAGAGCAGTATGAGGGAAGGTTTGTTTCTGCCCGGTGGCCCTGGCTTCTTCCCAGAGTACTTGCCATGTGTTTGTTCTCAAGCAGTGCCAGGTACCTGTGGTTGTAAGAAAGGGAAGAGAGAAGGAATAGAGCATTATCTCCTCTGTGCCTTGTAAAACTCCAGATGCTGGTCTACATTAGCCTTACAGGCCTGTGGGATTTGGAAAAGCTCTGAAGTCTGAGGCATTACAAATGTGGTATTAGACAGTTTGAGCTGGGGAGATGGATTTCACTGACACGTGCTTAAAATATTTGGTCAGTCCTTGCAAAACCCTTTGTGGGGGCTGAGAAGAGGAGCACCCCACAGAGGCAGAAAGAGGTCGTTCTGGAAGTTTGTGTAAGACTCACGCAGAGGGCTGACTTGCATGGCTGGAGGTCCCCTTCCCCTCCAGAGCACCAAGCAGCAAGGGTTGGAAGGGATCTGGGCATTCTCCAGAGAGCACTTCTCAGTACCCTGCCAACTAGGCTTTACCAAACCTTTGTGCTGTTGCTCAGGTGATGAGGAAGAAGGCCAAGGTGGGACTGCAGCTGATGGAAGATAACCAGCTGTCACCAGATGCACGGAATTCCTCTCGGGGAAGTTGTCTTCTCTTGGCAATGACTGATGCCTCCAGGCGCTCATTATCCAGGTGTGACCATCTGCTGAGCCCCTTGGAAGATACAAAAGTATGGGCCTTGGTGCCAAGACTTCCATCTTTGGAGGTGCCAGCACAGGGCTGCTCTTTGCTGCAGGAACAGCATGGCAGAAGGTAATAATTTTGTGAGATGCAACTGCAGCAAGTGAAAAGCTCAAGAAGAACATCCCAGAGTAGTTATTCTAAATGAAATACAGGAGCAGAAGAAAATAATCATCTGGCTCTGCCTCCTGGCTCCTTCTGTGCTGGATTTTGACATGTCCTTTAGGGCTGAGACTGCAGTGCCTTGACAAGGGAGTGTTAATTTATTAGACCATCACAGTGTATCTATCCCTCGTAGTTCCTTTGCAATGAAGTCCCCTGTTGTCCTAAGCCACATGATGTCCTGAGCTTCACAGACTGAGAATGAAGAATGGCTGTAACTGCTGGCTGAGATGGTTTTGCTGGGTTCTCCCTGTGGTGGAGGACCCGAGTTGTTGCCAGCAATTAAAGGTGTAGTTAGAAGATTCCTGGCAAGCACAGAGGCTTTCTCTAAGCACTTGCAGCCTGTTCTCAGTTCGTTTCTCTGTCCTGGAGGGTCTGAAATGTTGCTGACTTCTTCACAGCATAACACTTTGCAATTCTTCTCAAATTATTTTGCAACCTTCTTCTCTCCTAGCAAAGGATGCATCAAGGAGCAGCTCAGTGCATGTCAGCAGAGTTGCTTGCACTCCTGGACCAGCTGCCTTATCTTAATTTGCTCCAGTTAAACAATAAGATGTTTTGGCTTTAAACCCTTGAGAAAGTGCAGCTCAGCTGGTCAGTGGTAACTTAATTCCACTTCTTCTGATTGTGCAACCCAACTGCTTGCTTATGCAACCCTCATTTACCCTCCCCAAGCAAATATTGCACACCCCTCTCTCTTCCATTTACCAGCACAACACATTTTTCCTGCTTTACACTTTCATGCACATCCATGTAGCATGGAAAGGGTCCTCCCTAGTGAGCATGCCCTAGCTGCAGCAGGAGCCTGCTGGGAGGAGGCTCAGCACAGAAATGCATGTAATATTAACCTTGGGGAGATGAGGAGAGACTGTAAATCTCCATCCTCTGCTGTGATGGGGAAAAAATGTCATGTAAGGCTTTGTGGAGGCTGCTGGGGCAACAGAGGCATTGAAGTCCACCTGAGCACCAGGCTGAGATGGAGCGGCATCTCTTGCCAGCAGACACTATGTGCTTAGGTCCAGAGGAAGATGATCACTCTGTGATCCCTCTTCACAGATTTTTCTTGGGAAATATGAGGTTATAGCTAATAAGTGCATGTAAAACAGGTTGGAGAAGGTTGTTTCAGACTCAGGGTCAGTATCTGAATGCCAGGGACAGTGCTCATGCATGGATGGGAGAATGATTGCACCATTCAGCCACTGCACTCCTCTAGACTACTGCAGTTGTAGCTCAGAAGGTGCTTAAGTGTTTCCAGTTCTCCCTGGGGACCTGACTGCAGCCAAAGGCTTGGGAAATATTGGCTTGTTAAACCCAAGTCACAATAGCAGCATGCTGCTTTTGTCATAACTTGGTAGGTACCTGAACAGGCCAAGCAAAGCCCTTGCTTTCCAAAAAAATGGTTATTTATATCCAAACTCAAGTGCCAAGCCATTAACCAGGAGCCAACAACTCTCCCTGCTGTTCATCGTGGGGATCAGTGGAAATGGGCACCTGTTCCTCTGGGCAGACATGGTGGATGGGGACAATGCTTGTGCAGCTTCAATCCACCAAGAGACCTGGGGCTGAGGCTGGAGTGCTCTGCAGAAAACAGCCACTGGAGAAAGGGGAAGAGCTTGGTGGGGAGCAGAGGAGACAGGGAGCAGCTGAGCGGGCAGCAGAGGGGAAAGCAAAGGCAGCGTAAACCAGACCGAGCTAACGCAGGGCCGGGGGGATTACAGGGTGCCAGGGAAGCTGCTCACAAACACATCAGGGACAAAGCAGCCCTTTCAGAACTGAGAGGTAATGAGTAATTAATGAGGAGAGGGATGAAATTCATAATGACTCAAACATGTCTGAGATAATGAACTACTTCTCTTTAAATCCACCTTTAACAAGAAAGCTAAGGGAAAGGATTTAGATCAATTAAGAAGAAAGGCAATCGTGTAAAAATAGCTATTGACACAAGTGGGAGGGAGAACAGCTGGAAAGTCTCTCTGTGATAGAGGCAGCAAATGGCTGAGGCCTGTAGCTGAGGGGACTTTGGGGGCAAAGGTTTGACTCTTAAATGATGGAGAATTGCACTGAAACCTGCCCAGACGCAGCCTCACATTTATGCAGGTGTCCCTGTGCGGGGAGTGAGGGTGATCTCAGACCAGCCAGCCTCGGGGAACTACTCAGCCTCCAGAGCTGCAGGAGGTGAAATGGAGTGAAGAATACTTCACACTGCGTGTGTGGCAGTGCTGGAGCTGCGGGCGAGGTGGGACAGCCTGTGTGTGTGTCCGGCACACACAGCTTCTTGCTCAGTGATCTCATGTAGGTAGCAGTTGCTGGCCAGGTACCAAACCTTGGCTCTCAGCTAGGCAGCTGTGGTACCTGTCTTTAACAGACTCTCAGGATGATTTGTGCTGGAAGGGGTGTTTAGAGCTCGTCTAGTCCATCTACCCTGCTGTGGGTGAAGACATCAGTCACAAGGTGAGTTTGCTCTAAACCCTGTTCAACTTGACCTTGAACACTTCCAGTGATGGGATATGACAAATTTCCAGGCAACCTATCCCAGTGCTTACTCACTCTGATCATACAAAAANCACTGCCAGTCTTCAGTGTTGCAGCCCTTTTTCTTCTCCTGCAGGTAAGCTGAATTGTGCTGAAGTCTAACATGGTGTGGCAGAGCTAAGCACCTCTTATTCTGTTTAAGGTGCCCCAAGGCTAACATTGGGGTTTTCTTGCTTCGTCATGAAGCTCATCCTCCCTAGATGTGTCTCTGCTTGCCACTACTTTGGTGAAATCCAGACCTGGGAGAGCTGCAGAATGAGCAAACTGGGTTTCAGATGCAATCACTGTGCATGACTTAAGGACCCCTGTAAGTGACAGCAGATAGAGAAGCAGTCAAAGGGGAGCTTCAAGAAGGTGGCACCAGTGTGCTCCTGAACCTGGAGATGTGCTGACTGTCTCTCTCCAGGACTCCCACCACTTTCTGCTTAACTCCTGGTCCCAGACATAGGATATACAGAGCATTTGCAATGTGAATTCTAGATTTTTTTGGTGTTTACATGACCTCTCCTTGGAAACACTAATAGGTTTGACAAATCACTGCAATATTTTTAGGGAGTTGGTGACGACATCTGACTGTCCTCTTGATAAGCTCTGGGATGACCATGGTGGGAAACAGCAGGGGTTAGATGCCACAGTCCGCTCCTGTGGGATGGAGCAGCCCTCTGCAAACATCAGCAGCCACTTGTGGGCTATGGATATGCAGTGGCCCTTAAAGCAGTGGTCCCCATTACCTTCAATCTGCCAAAAGTTCAGGGGTCAGGGAAGAGGCTTGAAACATTGGATTTGCCCCTATGACTTGTGTTTGATGTCCTCGTTGCAGGAAATATTTCTGGCTCATTCTGGCTGCTGAGCAGCAGAATGCTGAGATAGTCTCTTCCTTGTCGAGGGGATCCAACTTCTTTATACCTTTAATCCTGTCTCACTCCACATTGTCCTTGCTGGAGAATAATCCCTTTAAGATATATTGTGCCTGGACCTGCCTCCTTCCCCTCCTGTGGGTGTCCCAGCCCGGACTCTCTCCTGCTTCCCTTGTGTCAAAATGCTCCCCCATGGCCCAGACAGGGGCTGGCTCAGCATCTGTGGGCAGGTTGGTGTTTGGGGCTTAAAGAGTTAAACGGATGGCCCTGTCACAGGGCCAGTTTCTCTACTGCCGGTCTATAAATAGGAGCTGGGTTTCTAATCTGCTTGCCACTCGTTTCCACTCCCTGCCAGTTTTTTCCTGCTCTTTCCTGCACAGAGGAACCTGTAGCTGTAGCACTCTGCAGCCTCACAGGTGCTGCTGGCAGAGAGAGGCAAGCAGCCCAGTCCTCCTGCAACTCACCCTGATTGGAAACCAAAAAGAAAGGAGGAAAAACCCAAACAAACCAACAAGCAATAGAACCCTCCCCTAGCAGGGTCTCCATGGCCCTGGTCTTTGCTGCAAGTCCCCAGCCTCGTTTTCTTCCGTGCCTTGCCTGTCCAGAGCCAGATCTGAGCCACCACTTGTTTTGAGAGAGGTGAAACCCTGATCCGTGTGCTACCAGCAGAGGCTTAAAACCTATCTTTGCTTCCTGTGCTCAAATTCCCTGGCCAGCAGCTGGAGAAGGAGTGGAGATCTGGGGCTGGCAGCGTTTTTGGTCTCTGGGCAAGTCTCCCTTCTGCGGGTGCCTCCCATGCCTGCACCTCCTGCCCTATCTCCTCCATCTCTCAGCTCTAACAGCTCCATCCCTGGGAGTGACAGGCAGGCCATTAATCCGTGTGAAGGGTGTGAGGACCTGCTGGAGGAAGGCGCTGGGGATTTGCAGAGAAGGGCTGTGAAGAAAGGCCAGCTTCATGCTGGGAGGGGGAAGACATGGGCAGGTTGGAGGGTGGCCAGAGATCAGCAGGGGCAGGATGACTCCCAGCAAACTCAACCTGGGTTGAATTTGACAGAAGGGAGACATGAGAGCAGCCCTCAAGTATGTGAGAGGCAAATGCAGGGAGGGGGAATGATCTCTTCTCAGCAAATGGGGCAAGAAGTCTTGGGCTTAGCAAGAACAATTTAGATGAGGAAAATGTGTTCATAGTTGGAGTAATAAAGCTGACTTGTTTCCAGGCCTAATTCTGACTAACTGATGATTTGATCAAGCATGTGCAGCAGTGTTAACTCTTACAGAGCAAATGGGCCAGCAAGGAAATCTTTCTGTGTCTGAACTAATGCATGCTGGTCCACTTAACCTGAAAACTCAGCCTGGACAAACTCTGGAGTGGATGGGCAAGGAACAGACTGGAAGGGAATTGGTCAAAAAGTGAGGTGGTTCACTAAATGGCTCCTTCTGAGCATGGCATTCATGAGGCCAGGTCAGGTGTATGCCACAGAGACCTTTCCCTGTGCACTCACCTGGAGCTTCACTGCTGTCGACAGATGCTTTCCAAGGCTGCTGACCCACCAAAATGGAAATGTTCTGCCAAAAAATGTTGGGTTTGATAAAATTGTGAACAGGAACCTGCTGGCTTCCTGACAGCTTGGCTCTGCTCCCTGCATTTGGAGTAGATGCTGCAAGGGAGCTTGGTTGTCACAGCCAAAGGAGCATGATGCTTGGGGCTCCTAGAGCAATGGCTCTGCTGAGGCTCTGGATGGGCTGCACCAAGCCAGGGCACCCTGGAGGTGTCTGCAGCCCTGTGTCCCCCAGCATCCCACCTTGCAGCTGCCCCTAGTACTGGTGGGGCCATGGGTTGTCTTCTAGGGATCGTGTCTTGTTTCAAACATTGAACTAACCTTTTGTTCCTTAAAATCTTGACTTTTTAATTTATTTTTTTTCTTTTAGGGAATGAAAATTCAGTCTCCTGGCCAGCTTCAGCTCTGCATTGCAGGTCTGGTCTGACCTAAGGATGCTGTACTGGAGACTGTTAAATGTGATGTCCTTCACCTGCACCCTAGCTCCTTTTGCCCTGGAAGGACAGGGAACACCTACCTAGAGTGGCAACAACAGCTATTTATTCTCTCTCTCTTGCAACAGGCTGACTCTTCTGGACAGCAATAAGAAATGAATGGAGGTTATTACTTGCTTTATAAGGCTAGCCTAGATAAACAGAAAGCCACACTTGCTTTTGCATCCCTTGACCCTGGAGTAAGTAGCACCAGCCACATGCTGTGCTTGTCTGAGCCCTCACTAATGCCCCAAAAGCCAGGGTCGAAGGTTTGGCCTCCTGCAGCTGTGTCTTCTCATCACTGTCATAGATGCTCCTGGAACTGTAAGGGGCTCCTGGTGCCTCTTCATGTCCCTGGACCAGTCTTTGCTGAGCTGCAGTGAAAAAAAAAAAACCCAAACTCCAAAACTAAATTAAGCATCTTAATTCCCCAGTGCTGCCTCCAACATCCCTGTGAAAACCTCAAGCCAGGCACATGGACTCTTTTGTGCCCATGAGCACAGAACCAAGTGCTTTCTGACCAGCTGGACCAGATGTCTTATTATTTATCTGAGCTGTTGTACCCTCAGTTCCCTGGCATGGAGCAGCTCCTCCACTACACAACAGTCACATGGCCCTTGAGGGCATCGGCCCTGCAAGCACTTGCCACATAACCTCTCCCAAAAGTAGCATTTTCTTCTTTCTCTGGGGTCATTTTATTTGTGTTAACAAGTAAAAAATTATCTTATTTATTACTGAATGTGAACAACCCCTCTCCAAATGCCACCTGTGAATGAAGAGCTGCTCTGCTTGCAAGACATGGACTTCCCAGTGGATAGGATAGGATAGGATAGGATAGGATAGGATAGGATAGGATAGGCCAGGTTGGAAGAGACCTCCAAGATCATCCAGTCCAACCTATCACCCAGACCTAGCCAATGGCAGGGCTTCATCCAGTCTTGTCTTTAACATCTCCAGGGATGGTGACTCCACCACCTCCCTGGGCAGCCCATTCCAATGCCAATCACTCTCTCTGTGAAAAAATTCTTCCTAATATGCAGCCTATACCTCCCCCAGCACAACTTGTTAGTCTGTCCCCTTGTTCTGTTGCTGGTTGCCTGGGAGAAGAGACCAACCCCACCTGGCTACAACCTCCCTTCAGGTAGTTGTAGATAGCAATGAGGTCACCCCTGAGCCTCTTCCTCTCCAGGCTAAATAACCCCAGCTCTCTCAGCCTCTCGTCATAGGGCTGTAGAGATATGTGGTTCTCTCCTTCATGGATGATCTAACCCTGCACCTGCCTGTTCCCACTGAAATATAAACTGCAAAGCCATGCCTGTGCTTCCCTTGTGTGTCCAGCTGAATTCCCATGGCTAGCAAGCATCCCTTTCTCTGCTCCTGCAGCCTTGGAAGGAAGCAGCACCCCATGGCCAAGATTGCAGAACTGTGGTGAAGGGTTGCCTGAAGCTTCAAGACTGTCCTTTCTTGGGTCACCGTGCCACACAGCAGGTTATTTGGTCATTGCTGGACTCAAGGCAAAGCCCTGCTCCACCACTGCTAAGATTTTGGCATTCTCCAAAACCTCTTCCAGCATCTTTAGCATCTGCTGCAATGAGATTCCCCTTCACCCTGGGAGCACCTCTCCACTCAGGTGAGTACTGGTGCTGCTACTGCAAGAAGTTCAGGCTGTTAGCCTCTGATTTCAGCTTTAGCTGCAGGGAAGACCATCTCCTTGAGGGATTTTGATAAATGTTTCTGCCAAACTATGCTGACACCTTTCCTTGGCTGTAACCACACATCCTGGGTGAATATTGGTTTCATAATTCTGGGGCATTTGCAAGGCTTTCGCTGTTGTTCACCACTTCTTGTTTCAGGTCCCTGTTTTGTATCTGGCTGCAGGTGGTACCCACTAAAGGACTGCAGTGGCTTCTGTGTCTGGAAGTTGAATGCAGCTTAAGAAGTTCCTGGAGATTTTCCTTTTCACTCAGTTTCTTCACTGTGCCAGTGAGCCAGTGCTGCTCCTGTCAGCCGGGGGCTGAGAGCCAGGAGATGGTGTTCCTCCTGCTGCTGAGAGGAGCCTGTGTCCTCCTCCTAGCTAATCCTGGGTGTCCAGCTCAGGGGCAAACATGCACCAGCAAGAGGTAGGGACAAGACAGCCCTTTTTGATTTTGAGCCAGTAGCTGAAATCAAGCCTGTGCTGGGGTGAAACCAATGCTCAGAGCAAGAGTGGGAGTGCAGAAAAGGGATCCCTGGAAGGGACCTTGGCAGGATCCCTAAGTTCATGGCAACAAGTTTAGAACAGCAAAATCCCTGAGTTGCTTTGGCTCTCAGCAGGCAGCATGGCAGCCAGATTCCTCTCCTCCTTGCTCTGGGGCTGCAGATGGGAACAGTCCCACACTGCTGGCTGTGGGGATGTCCTCTCAGCAGTGTTTTGCCCTGGACTGGTTATTGGCACGTGGCTTCTCACTCCATTTCCTTTGGCATTCGGCAATCTCCATCTTTTTGGGGCAAGTGCTAAACATTAACTCTGATTTGTACTTAATAACTTGGTGTGTGTTTGGAGCCCGGTGCATGGGGAGGGGACACACTCAACCCCCTTCCCTGGGCCCTTTCAAAGGTTTAGGGATGCCAAAGTAAGAGAGTTTCACTGAGTGTGCACCAGTGCTCACTGCGCACACACCTGCGCTTGGCTGAAGGCATATCAAGGTATCCACCAAGTGTTGTCATCCATCAAAAATCCTTGATTTCCTTGATTAACATAATGAGGAGGACCTTGCTGATTTGAAAGCAGGGTGAAAAACCTTCTCAGCAGAAATCAAAGCCCTGGAGGGGACCGGTATGTACAGGAATGGCATTAACAACTAATCCCCTCTAATCCAAGATGACATCCTTATCACATGAGGGCAGAAAATGTAATTAGACTTATATAGTGCTATCTCCACAGCACTAAGCAAATATTAACCAATCCATCTTCCCAGTGCTCCTATGGGGACAGCCCAGTTACCCTGTAGGTGCAGATGGGGAAACCAAGGCACAGGATTGGGGGCAATAGCAGGGTCCCTTTTTGGAGAAGACAATGTGAAATATGCATCTAAAAACACAAGCTTAGCAAAGCATTTATGACCACTGGTGGGTCTTTTGGGGACACAGCATGCCTTCCTTCAAAGCCCCTGTCATCATGGGTATGGTGAGTCACTGCCATTTCCCTGTGCTTCTGGGATCCCTCCACAGCTATTATATATTTGCAGGAAGGTAAAACACATATGCAGACACAGGCTTCCTCTATGGTTAAAACATATTTAAATGATATCCAACCATTCCTTCAGCTTTGTTTGTATTAGGACTTGTTTTCTAAGCTTGCTTATGCCCCACATTTGCCTCATTTGACAGATGCTGCAGAAGGCATCCTTGCCAGAGACAGCTTTACTGTCCTTCTCTTGGCTCTTCAGGGTTAATTGTCCCTGAAATGGGTAGTGGAGCTGATGGTCCCTGCCCACATGGAATGATAAAGCTGCTCTTGTAACTAAAGCCAGTATGAGGTTTTACAGACTGAACTGAGGTCTTCATCATTTGTCAGCACTGAGGATACCTGGAGATGGGCAGGGAGCTCTGCCTCAGATGCTGCCTGCATGGTGCCTTTTCCCAGGTTGTGGTGGGTTTTTGTTCATCAAGATGCAGGGTCTGATCCACTTTGAGCAGTATGATGACTTGCAGCAGCAGGGGATGTGACCCTCTTATCAGTGTGGGTTAGCATCATGTGTCCTTGACCAAGAGCTTCTTTTGACAGAGGAAGACACACAGCAACCACCAAATTTCTAAGGACTTTGGGATAAGATTTTATTTCTTGGGTTGGCAGTGACGTCTGCTTTAAAAACGGTTGGATGTATATGAACGTGAAGTATAAATTCCTGAGTTCCATCTGTCTCCAAAATCAATGACACCCATCAAAAGGCTGCTGCCATTTGAGGGACAAGAGTTTTAATGGCCTCCTCTTTGGTAGTGTCACTCCCTTGACTGCAGGACATTGCCCTTGGAGATCTGTCGTAGCAGACATTTACTAGTGGGCCTGGCAAGACCTGCATGGTGCAGGGTGAGGAGGGGCAATTGCAGTGTCTCCTGGGTGCTCCTTGACTCCAGGTCACCTGTCCTTGCTGCGAGATGTCCCTACACCTTGCAGGAACTGGTCAGGGACATTGGGAGTGAACAACACAAAGCAGTGAAGGTTAGGACTCCTCTCTTTAGTTTGTTAATAAAGGTCCAGATTTTCTGGAATAGTAGATAAGATACAATCTGCAGAAAACTTTTCCAGGCACAAGGAGGGAAGGAACGTCATGAAGACAGATAGATGTTGAAGTGGATCATGGAAAGCTGGTTTGCCATTGGTGTCTTTGGAGCTGAGACTATATCATACCCTCAGTGGTACTCACATTGGGCTGAGGGCAGGCTCTCTTGGCTGCTTCCCTCCCAGCACTGTGCTGGCACCTCCAGCTGCATCACCACAATGGGGCTCAGATACAGGGACTGATCCAGCTGAGAAGCAAACTGAAGACCAAAGAAAAGCTGGGATTTTTCTCATAGAGAAAGAACAGTTATCAGAGGAGACACTTACTTCTCAGCACTGCTAGTGCAGGTGACGGAAGAGGTGCAGCCATGGGGTGGATGGAAGTGGAGGGGGAGAGAGTGCTGCTACCTGGGCGGGACTGTATCACCCCAGAACCTCAGTCGCTAAGAAGTCAGTGCTGGAGCAGACTTTCACCTGCTGAGGAGCTACTGCTGCATTTAGGATGGCCACTAAAACCATAAGTTCAAGAGGTTGCCTTCCAATTGTGAGGCACTTTAAACCCACAAATGCCCAAACATGAGCATTCTACAGAATAGGGAGCAATTTTTGCCCTTTCAGGCAGCTCACCTGACACTGCTCTTCTAGTTTTATAACGCTGCCAGCAAACTGCTGCAACATGTGTGACTTGGCCAACACGTCCTCTAAAAGCCATTGAAACTGTTTCCTTGCCCGAGGGGCCCTGGCTCCAGAGTCACTGAGTTTCCTCCCTCTGCTTCTGGAGCTCAGGCTGCTGAGATTAAATCATGTATTGAAAAATTCCATAATGGCTTCCGACCTCAATGAATAGCAGAGTCAAGGCCACTACAAGGCTTTTGATTATCTAGTTCAATGATTTTCCACCTTTTTTTTTGTGGTTTTTTTTTTGCTTTTGTTTGTTTTTGTTGTTTGTTTGGTTTGTGTGATTTCCATTAGAGATAGGAATCCTCCAGAAGTCAGATCTATAACCATCTGCCTGGCTCAGTGCAATCACTTTCCACACACCCCTTAGGAGCAACTGAGGGCCTTGCAGGGTCTCTGGGTCACTGGTTGAATTCTCTTGTAGTTTGACCTCCAATCTAGAAGAAGCCACAGGATTGCATCTGCAATGGCTTGAGTCTAAATCACAGTAGGTGACACTGCCGAAGAACACTTCTCTTCGCTTTGATCCACACAAACCTAGGCTAAGCTGGAGCTGGTTACCTTCAAGCTGGATCAAGAAAACAAGAGATGGTCTACAGTCAAGGACAACCTACACCCAGGCTGAAACAAAGCATCAGACCATCAAAGAGGTGATAGCAGGAGAATAAAGGTTGAGACTGGAGCCTTGAGGCACTCAGGGTAGAGACAAGGGGCAGTGAGTCAGTGCTGATGACCCACTGAGGTGGGGTTCAATGAAGAGATGAAAGAAGGCAGTTGCTGTCAGCTCCAGCTATCAAAAGCACGTCTCATAAGAGTGAGTGGTCAGTAGCCATGGAAGGAGCCAGGATGAGGGCTGTAGAGCCATGTCACTTGCGGTCTGTGTTACGGCGAGGGATTCCGATCAGTCTCTCGACGCACACATCTTGGTGCCTTGATGATGGGCAGGTGCCTTTTTTCTGGTTGTGAGTATGTGGGTACAAGGGTGTGAGTGAAAATGGGCTTCGTTTTAAAAGGAAATCTCTTTTGCCTTCTCTAAAGTCTCATCTTTAGACCTGCTCTGTGATCATTAACCAATAGATGTGTGTTTCCTATGACCTCCTCAGCAGAACACCCCCTGTAAGGCAGGCATTCTCTATCCCAACCCATGTTCTGTGCATCTGTTTGCTTGTATTAAAACACTTCCCTTCTCCCCCACTTCTTTCCGCCTCACCTCTTCTTCCTCCCCCACTCTTCTTTCCCTCCCCCA
>VWZI01009168.1:1817778-1829051 GCA_013396835.1 Psilopogon haemacephalus
CCAGAGGGCTGGAGCACCTCTGCTATGAGGACAGGCTGAGACAGTTGGGGCTTTTCAGCCTGGAGAAGGCTTCGGGGAGACCTTATAGCAGCCTACCAATATCTGAGGGGGGCCTACAGGAGGGCTGGGGAGGGACTGTTCACAAGGTCTTGTAATGACAGGAAGAGGGGGAATGGGTTCAAATTGGTGGAGGGGAGATTTGAACGGGATGTTAGGAAGAAATTCTTCACAGTGAGGGTGGTGAGGCACTGGAACAGGTTTCCCAGGGAGGTTGTGTCTGCTCCCTCTCTGGATGTGTTCAAGGCCAGGCTGGATGAGGTCTTGAGCGACCTGATCTAGTGGGAGGTGTCCCTGCCTGTGGCAGGGGGTTGGAACTGGATGATCTTTGAGGTCTCTTCCAACCTAGACCATTCTATGATTCTATGATTCTATGATTCTAAGTCTTGATTTAAATATTCTGTGATAATACAGTTATTTACCTGACATTTTATAAACAGACAGTGCAGGAATGGCTTATTCTGTTTCCTGGTCAGGGACAGCCTGGAACCAGCCCAGGTTATATTGCAGCATTGGAGGAAACCCCACCATAGGTGATGGAACGCAGGAACAGACTGCCCAGGGGTTATTGTGGCATCTCCTCTTGAGATTCTCAAAACCTGCCTGGATGCATTCCTGTGCAATCCACTCTAGGGGATCCTACTTTGGCAGGGGGGTTGGACTGGATGATCTTTCGAGGTCTCTTCCAACCCCTAACACTTTGTGATTCTGTGAACCAGCAAAACTCTTTTACGGACAGAGCAATGTCCCATTTATGTGAACATTTGCAGAGGTTGGGTAGCAATTTTATGTTGTCTTGGCTCTAGAGATGGTAACGAAGAAGGTTCTAGAGAAGACAGTTTGTGCATTAGGTTTATTAATCTTGGTTAATTGATCAGCAGTTTATCGGTGGTAGTTAGTAAGTGTGAAAAAACTGATGGGATGTCTGTCTCAGGACATAATTATTTCTGTCATTCCTTCCTTGAGCTGACACTGAATGTTGGTTAATTGTCAATGGTTGATTAAAGTAGAGCAGAGGAAAATACCCTCTGAAAGGCTAAGGCTTGTCTCTGCCTTGAAATACGAAAGTGCTTCCAGCCTGAGATAAAATCCTTGCTGAAGACAACATTTCTGCCTTTGACTATGTCCCCAAGTGTTTATTATTCCTCCAGTCCAATAGTTCTGCCATCAGACTTAAACGAGACATGAGACAGGTAGCTTTTGCCACACTACAGCTAGTGGTACTGAATAACGTGCATCTGAACTGCTGCTGACCTTGCCTAACTACATCATGGGAAAAGTTAAAGCAATGGTCCCCAGGAGGGTTTTGCAGTGAGGTTAGCTATGAAAACAAACTGACAAGCCTTGGTTTGGGAGTGAGGATGTATCCGGTTTGTGCTTTGGTTGCTTGGATCAGATAAGACAGAGGATATTCATTATGGTTTGTGTCCTCAGACTGCCATCCCATCCTGCTCTGGGAAGTCTTTATGAACAGCACTGGGGTACCTTCATGATGAGGTGATTTGTGTATCAGAAAAGATTTGGAACTGGTACTGCTATGTCTTTTAAAAAAGGGGAAATAACAGTGTCTTAAAGACCTGCAAGTACCACCCTGGGTTGTGTGGGAACAAACTTGAAGGTCCAGTCTGTATTGATGTCACTAAGGTTATTGTAAAGACGACTCAGTGGACCTCACTTTTGCTATGGGAAGAGAGGGTCTGACTCTTCTTCCACCTACATCACTTGCACGTTTGTGTGACTCCATCAATTTTGTCAAACAATGGTTTGGTTTATCCCTGTATGCAGAAGAGGGAAATGAAGTAGCAGACTTTAGTATTGCCTATCCCACCTTGAAAGAGATGGCCTCTCCCTAGTCTAACTCTATGGCTGTTGAGAAGAGGCAGACCATACAGACTGGCCTGAGATTTATCCACAGATCTGTCAGTCTTCATGATAGGAAGCCAGTTTGTGCTTTAGTTTCCTCACCTGTAAGGTAAGACTACTTGTGTTTCCTAATGGCAATGCAACACTCACAAGTGTAAGGTGCATCCCCCCTGTATGTCATCATGTGAAGTCAACACACGTTATATGGCTTGTGCCACAGGACTTGCAGAGGTGAGAGGTGACACCTTGTACAAGAAAGAAACCTGGGATGTTGGCGGAAGTGGAAGAAATATTGAGGAAAGAAATGCATTTATGAGCCTCTCTCCACCTCACCTCACCTCACCTAAATTTGCCCCGCAGGGAACTTGGGATGCTTTATTCTTACACTTAGGAACTGCTGAGCAAATGCAATAAAAAAGAGCCTTAAACTGGGTTTACAAACGTTAAGGGAATAACTCGTTATTACAATAATTGTACAAATTACTGTCGTTGCAAAATTTCTTTTATGTATGGATGTTCCAGTTGGGACTAATTACAGCCAGACCATATGTAGCTAACACAAGAAAACCACACTCCCTTTTCCAGTTTATCTTCTTCTTGCTTATGAATTTGTTGTGTGAATCATTTCATTAGAGCACTTCTATAAGAAAAGCCTCATTTGGCGGAAGAGTGCTTTGAAGTCAAGACCAAATACTGTAATAATAATGCTCATTGTTTTCTCATATACTGAACTTTACAAGTCAGAGTGTTTGTGAAGGACTAGTGGTCATGTAAGCTATAAATTGTGATTCTGCTAAGCTATAAAAGACATCTCTGAGGGACTACCGAAAGGCATTTTGACTACACGAAGCGTCTTAAGATGCCTTCCTTTCAAGGCATTCAAACTGTCCCTCAAGTGTTTAAGGGGAAATAAAAGTCTCTGTAATGGATTTCTTCATGCTTTGTGCTGTCCTACAACAGATAAATGTCCCGGGGGGGAGCATTTCAAATCTTTCTACATGCTCAAATGTATCTAATTATTATCCTGGAATAATTTCATGTTTGAGGAATTTACACTGGAGAGTATGCATCTGC
The DNA here is from genome assembly GCA_013396835.1 of Psilopogon haemacephalus. Lineage (NCBI taxonomy): Eukaryota > Metazoa > Chordata > Aves > Piciformes > Megalaimidae > Psilopogon > Psilopogon haemacephalus. Next base: position 1,820,773 of record VWZI01009168.1, read on the forward strand.
TTGTCACTGTTGCTTTGCCAGTTGTGCAAATTTGCAGTTTGCACATTGTTGTAGTGCCTTTCCTCCAGTGTTAAAAATATCCACATTTCAGATGGCTTTTACTTAGAAGTCTCAAAGGGGCAAGAAGTGTGCATGCAGTAGAGCAGTATGTAGACCCTTTACCATGACTCTCTTCAGAAGCTACGAGGCTCTGGAAATCCTATATGTGCTTGGGCATTATCTGTGTGGAAGGAGACTGTGTGGCACAGTCAAACTTGTGTCAGAATTATAGGGTCCCTTGGACAGTTGGATTTCATGGACTTGGCGAGAAGAAACTTCTGGATGTCTCTAATTTGAGTCAACCATAGTTCTGTCTGCTTGATTCTTGAATACCTTCAAGGATGGAGATGCCACTGCCTATCTAGTAACCAGTTCCAGTGTTTCAGTCCTCTGGTGAAGAAGTTTTTCCCTGGTATCCAATCTAACTCCCAAGTCACAGCTTGTGTCAATTTCCTTGATCACTGCTCCTGCTGAGAAGGGTTTGGCACCATCATCTTTTTCAGCTGCATTTGCATAATTTGTGGGCTGCTGTTATATCCAGTCTTAACTTCATCATCATCAGACTCAGCAAGCTTGATGCCTTCAAACCCTCTTCAAAGAAGTGCTCTAGGCCCTGAGTGTTTTAGCAGTCCAGCAGGTGAGGAATCCTGTCCAGCTTCTCAACCACTTTTTTCAATGTGAGGCTCAAACAGTCTACAGCAGCAGGGATGATAGATGATAACTTGCCTTGGTCTCCTGCATTATGAGGAGTGGTTTGCCTCATTTGTGGTGAGAGGGAAGTGAGGAGGCCACAAAAATGATCCTGCGAAAAGTGTGAGCGTGTTGGGGTTGTTCAGCATGGAGAAGAAACAGCTTTGGGAAGGCCTTATTGCAACCTTTCAATACTTAAAAAAAAAAAAAAGGAAGAAAGGTGAAGCCAATCATTTTATCAGGGCTTGTTGTGACAGCCCAAAGGGTAACAGTTTTAAATTAAAAGAGGGGAAATTTAGACTAGGGGTAAGGAAGAAATGTTTTACAATAAGAGTGGTGGAACACTGGCACAGGTTGCACAGAGAAGTGTTAGATGTCCTACTCCTGGTTATGTGAGATAGAGCTCTAAGCAGCCTGATCTACTTGAAAATGTTCTTGCTTACTGGGGGAAGGTTGAACTAGATGACTTCTAAAGGTCCCTTCCAACTCGGAATATGCTATGATTCTATTCAAGCTGGCTTTCCTTGTAACCCACAGGTCCTTCTCAGCAGGGCTGCCCTTCCACCAGTTGTTTCCCAGTCTGAACCGGTTCTTAGGTTATTCCAGCTTAGTGCAGTACTTCACACCTCTGTTCAACTAAGTGAGATTGTTGGCCTCAAGTTTCCCAGTCTTGCTGGACTGAAGCATGGGTGCTTGGCATGCCAACGGCCTCACCTAATTTGGTGTTGTCTGCAGATCTGCAGAGGGTGTCTTCTAGCTCTTGTTTAGACTTTTCACATTCCCTTTCCGTGAGGAGAGAGGATACAGCCTTGGTCCATGGAATCTATGAACTAGGCACCTTCTGGCCCCTCTTCCTGGCCTTTCACACCCCCACCTCTCTGGCAAAGCTGGTTTAAGCAGTTCCTGCTGCAGCCTGGCCCCTGGCTGCTCCATCTCTCCCTTTCCACTCCCTGATTGTGCTGACAGCAGCGTTTGAGGCAGGGTGGCAAACCAGGCTGGTGGGTGGAAGTGGGATACATGCAGCCGTCACAGATATTTTTGTCCTGGCAAAGTTTTCTCAGACAGCTGAGCTGCGAGGAGAGCTGGGCTGTTTTCAACTCTGCCATGATGCTTCACCTTTGGCTGCGTGGGGTGACGATGGTCCCTCTTGTTCAACTACCCTGGTGTGTGTGAGGATGTGATGCATTTATGCCACTCTTTGCCAGCACAGCTAAGGCTGCTGGAGCAGGTAGCATGTCGAGTGACCTCAAGCAGAGGGATCATAACTAACCCCTCCCCCCCCCAAGAAATGTACTAGACACAGTTGTTTGTGGAGTCAGTGTCTGCTGCTGGCCAAAAAGTACATGCTTTCTTTTTTTGTTGTTCTTCTTGTGTTTTTTTGGTGTTGGGGTTTTTTTGTTTTGTTTTTTTCTCCAAGTCATGTGCTGCTTTCCACCTAGCACTGTTGGCTCCCGAGGCCTCTCTTGCCACAGAGTAAACACAGCTACTGTGTGTGCTCCGCTGGAGTGAGTGCTGGTCCCCTAAACTGCAGCCTGTAGCTCACAATGAGACAGCCAATGCCAACAGATGTATAATGAGTATTTAAAAAGCTCTTATTTTGTCATCCAATCATCGATCATCTTCATTGTGTAAAAATATTTTTCTTTGTTGTTTCCCTAACAAAATGACTTTAAAAGAAATGTTCACCAGGAAGAAAAAAAAACAAACCCAAACAAAAAGCATACTGATGCTGCTGATAAAATCAGGACAGTCAAAATGATTAATATGACATTGGGAAAAGCTCACAAATGAGGCTTAATTTCTGTGGCAAAAAGACCTCGTGGATTCATCAGTGCTTAGCTGTGCCTGGAAATTCAGTGGTAGCTGGAAATTTGATGGTGACCTCTGATAAGTGAGAAAATGGTGAGAGTTTTAATGAATGACTTGAATAAGGAAATAAATAAGGCAGCCTGTGCGGTATTCTTCCCCATATTTGTTCTGCTATTAAGTTCAGTTAATGCACTGCTCACTTTGTCATGAGGTTTGTGTTGATAGCACATCATGACACAGGAGCCCTGCTGGCAGGTTGACTGTTGGGGAAGGGGACATGCCTCAGACATGCAAGGTGCAACACAGAGGTGACTATAATAGGAAGGCATTTGGAAGCCTTTGGCAAAACAACATCAGAGATCATAGAGATAAAAAGGGTCCCAGGAGCATCTTTATTTTCCTCCACCATACTGGCCACAGGATGTAAATTAATTCCTTTCTATTCATCTTTCCCCCCAACCCAGGAGAAGAAAAAAACAACAAAACAGTTTTATTTACATCTAGAAAATGAGGATGGAGAATGGGGACTTTAACCACAAATTCTGGGTTAACCACAAACTCATGGTTGATTACTTTCCTTGCTAAATTGTGCAGTCTGTTCTTAGTCTTGGTTTATTAATTTGTAGTGCTTATTTACTGGCTCTTGTATCTTTGCTTTAAGGTTTAGGAGCATTTGTTATGAAATGTTGATTTCCCATGTGAGTATTTATAGGACTATGTTTGAGTCACCTGTTAGTCTTCTTCTGGGTAAAAGCAAATAAGCTTCTTTCTTCTTTCACTACAAGGCACATTTTAAAGACCTTCTTCATCCTCAGTTTTTTCAGTTCAGTGTCCTTGTTCTTGGTTCTAACAGCAAGACTACCTTCATACTCTTGGTAGGGGGTGTTGTCCTGAACTGTTGGCTGCCAGCTATACTCCTAGGTGCAATGGGAACCCATCTAGGCTGGTTCACATCTGAAAAGTGGACCTGAAATGAGGTAGACTAGGACACCTCAGAGATCACTGGGCTGCCTGGAAGATACTGCACTTGCCACAGGAAGCTGTCCCAAACCCTGTCAAAGGCAAAGCAATAATTTTCCTTCTTACAGAATAATAAGCACTATATATTCTTATAGAATAATAAGCATTATATAACCTTCTTATATAATAATAATAATAGCACTGCTCCTGCCTTCATTCAGAACATCACAGTTGATTAAAACCTCGAGTTTTCAATGCTTTTGAGTTCCTGGTGCATCCAACATTTTTCGAAGAAGGTAGAGCTAAGTAACTGATCACAGTGGAGCCACTTTTCTTGGTGATCTTGCAGAGGCCACTTAAATATAGTTCCCCCATGATCCCCATGCCAGAGACTGGAAGCCTGTGAGCTAAAATATACATAGAGGGACAAGACAAAAGGTACTGTGTTGAGTCTTCTTTTTGCTTAAAGCATATTTAGTGCTTGGGTGACCTACCAGTAAGTCTTTTCAAGTCTCTGCAGCTCTTTTCAGATCCCTGCAGTTCATCCAGACATGCTGTAAATCCACGACCCATGTATTAGGAAGGAGTTGGAATAATCCCTGAGTAGCCTTGAGTAATGTCATGAGCTATGAGGACAGGCTATGAGAGTTGGGGCTCTTCAGCCTGGAGAAGGGAAGGCTTCAAGGAGACCTTATCGTAGCCTTCCAGTATCTGAAGGGCCCCTACAGGAAGGCTGGGGAGGGACTAGCCACAAGGTCTTGTAATGACAGGACAAAGGGGTAAGGGGTTTAAACTGGTGGAGGGCAGATTTAAATGGGATGTTAGGATGAAGTTCTTTACAGTGAGGGTGGTGAGACACTGGAACAGGTTGTCCAGGGAGGTTGTGGCTGCTCCTTCCCTGGAGGTGTTCAAGGCCAGGTTGGATGAGGCCTTGAGTGACCTGATCTAGTGGGAGGTGTCCCTGCCTATGGTGGAGGGTTGGAGCTGGGTGATCTTTGAGGCCTCTTCCAACCTAAACCATTCTATGATTCTATTAGCAGTATGATTTTCAGCCTTGCCCCTTTAAGTTTATTTCGGGCTTCACAAACACAAATTTGCTTATCTGATGTAGAAGCTCCTGTTAGACTTCTCAGAGGGAATTCAAATGTTTGTGGTGGAATTCACAAAAGTGCAGAGATGCTTTTTTTCCTTTGAGTTTGATGGAGACAAATGCTTAATTACTTTTACTGATCTGAGCTTTTACTTAGCCATCTCTGCAAAGTTAGAGTGCTCCCATGCTCACATCCCTTTAGCCCCTTGACTAATGAAATTACCTTTTTTTTTCTTTTCTAGAAGAGAAAAGGAACAGAATATGCATCTCAGTAAAAAATGTCTGCTAGATTGGTTCTAAGTGCTGAGAAGCTGATCTAGACCTCTTCCTCTTGACTCTCCAGCAAAGCAGCTGAAAGGCATACATGTTTGCTACTCAGTGCTTAGCTAAAGGGATTGTGATGATCACTGAAGCAGCAGAATTAACTTTTGGGGCACTAACAACTTAAACCAAAGGTTCAGATACTAATACTTAAAGGTTTTGTTTTCAGATTTTTGTATGTGTTTTTTGTTGTGTTTTTAATCAAAAGAACCTAATTACTTTAAAATATTGCTCATCTTTAGGCCACCTTAAATTCACTGGCATGACACTTTTGTGCCCAGGCACAAATGTCCACAGGGGAAAAAAAAAAAAACAAACAAACAAACAAAAAAAACTTAAAAAAAACCAAACTCTTTCACACAAAAAGTATCCTGAAATACTTTTACAGCCATTACCTCAAGTGGAAAAATGAAGCAAAATACTCAAACTGAATCCCTCTTTAGTCATACAAGCAAAATGTTTTGCTGTGGCCATTGAACAAGCATCTAAAAGGAGCAATAAAGAACAAACAGCACAGTGGAGGGAAAGAACTTGATTTCATCTGGGAGGGAGGAGGAGAGCAAAGGGAGGTTTGAGTAAGAAAGCTGCAGAGGAGAAGACTTCTTCATTGAGGGGTATTTTAGAGGAAAGAGGAAGAACAGAAGCTGGGCAAGCAAGTGCCCAAGAGGGGAGCAGAGGAGGACTTGGTTTGTGTGGTGAGGTGGATTCCGGAGATCAGATGCATTGCAACATCACATATCTCATGTTGTAATACAGACTTCTATGCTGGGAAAGAACAGGAGTTAGACAAGAAGAGAGTTGAGATTTCTTTCAGGAGAAGTAGATGAAGTCCTTTAATTTTTTTCCCCCCCCCCCTTCCCTCATCAGATTTGGCTTGGAAAGGGATGGGAGGGGCAGGAAGATTTAGAAGATGGAACTGCTGGCAGACTCTCTGTAAAATTAGTTAGCAGCTCTTACCTTATTTTCTACATTCAGCAACAGGTCAGAGAGAAAATGAATAGAATTATTTTAAAGTCATTTTCCCTCCAAGATATTTACTTTCTAGGGTCATAATGAAGAAAGTATTGGCATGCCAGCCTTGATGGGAACCTTTGTTTCGTATGGCTTGGTCATTTACACTTATGTGCTGCTGCAGTGAACTACTCATACTGCTTAGAGAACTCCTTGGATGTCTCAGCGAACTTGGTCTTGTTTCCATGTCCAAGAGCAATACGTAGACTTTGCTTAATCAAGGTCTGATAAGCTGCTGCTCAGTTGGTGTGTGATCAGAGCTAAATGCTTTAAAGAGTATGAAAGAGTTGACCAGATATTTTGCTTTGAAAGAAACAGGTGTTTGTCTAGTTGTGGAGTAACAGAGGAAACAGAAACTACCCTAAAGGTGCATTTATTTGTTCTGTTTCTTATTCTGAAGCTAACAGGAACAAGCAGGTATAAAAATATGTATCTTGAAAACTTTAAGACAGGTTGTGCCTCTGTGAAGCTGCTTACCTTTCAGGTTAACTTGCACTTCACCTCATAACAAAGTAGGATACAAACTGCCAATGCCTATAGTTATATTGAACCTGACCCTCTCTTGGGCTCAGCCTAATGATGATTTATAGGTGCTATGACAATATCAATATTATATAATCATAACAAGGTAATAAAAAATTCCCCTCACAGTGAAATGCTGCTATCTTGGCTGAAATATATGGTAGTAAATAATATTTGCCAAAAGCTACCCTGAGTGAACTGCCTTTTTCTCAGCTGAAATTTGACCAGGAAGCTTGAGGGTTGGAAGTCTTCTCCTGCAAAACTGATTGGAAGACTTCTAAAGACTCAGAGTAATTAAGGTTCTGTTTCAATTTCTGGTGGTGGATGTACAACGGGACATAATCCAATGGGGAACCCCCTCTATTCTTTTGTTCCCTCTCCCCAAACTATCCAACATGGGAAGGATTGATGAAACAGCAGTATGCCCTGAGAGCAGCGTGTTTAGAAAAATAATGGTTATGGACAGCCTTGTAGGCTCTGCAATTTGAAACAGACTTCTCCTTATCGAGTAGGGGAGTTGGCTTAGAAAGACAGAGGATTTTTGATGGGTTTGGGGTGAATTTAGTGCATGACATTGTCCTCTCATTCTTAAACATACTTTGGTAAAACTACTTAGTCTCACTCTCTCCCCTGGAAAATACCCCTCTTGACATAAAGTTCACATTAATGTCAAGCACAGGTGGGCATAAGACTGACAGCATGGGGTTAAATCAATCAGCTGCCTTTCAATCTAAAAATCAGAAACTTGAGAGGAATGCAAGCAGTGATTTCACATTTGGCCTCACTGATATCAGTCAGAGCTGCCAGGACATCTCCACACTTCATGTGAGTAGGCTTGCTTTTAAAAATCCATGGGCAGTTTGGAGGATGGATGACAATTCCCAACAGAGCCAGTTCAGAGCTGGGGGTCCCTCATGCCCTGGGGAAGCTGTACTGTTGCTTGGGCATAAGGTGCTGGGACCACACTGGGGGTGTGAACTGCCCACATTGCTTACAGCTATATTCACAGAAATGTGGAATCATAGAACAGTTTGAGATGGAAGGGACCTTTAAAGGTTATCTGGTTTAAATCCCCCTGCAGTGAACAGGGACATCTTCAACTAGAGCAGGTTTCTTCGAGTCCCTCAGTGTTCCCTGGGCAACCTGTGCTAGCGATTCACTACCTTTATTGCAAAATATTTTTTCTATTATGTTTTGTCTAAATTCACTGTCTTTTAGTTTTAAACCAGTACCTCTTACCCTGCCTGAACAAGCCCTCCTAAAAAAATCTGTCCCCATCTTTCTTATATGCCACTTTTACTGAGAAGCTGCTGTATCTCCATGAAGCATTCTCATCACCAACTTCCTCTGTCTTCAAAGGAGAGATGCTCCAGCCCTCAGATAATTTCTGTAGTGTCCTGGACCTGCTTATGTCCTTCTTGTGTTAAGGACCCCAGAGCTGGACACAGTACCCCAGGTGAGGTCTCATCAGAGCAGGGTAGCAGACGTCTCTGCCACGATGCTTTTGATGCAGCCCAGGGTACGACTGGCCTCCCGGGTTGCCAGTGCACTTTGCCGGCTCGTGTCCAGCTCCTTGTCCACCGGCACACTCGAGTCTTCCTCTACAGGGCCCTCTCAGCGGGCTCGCCTTGTGCACCCCTGCTGACTCCTCCACTCCCGGGACGAACCCACCCAGCCCCCGCCCGCTCCGTCCTGCCCTCGGGAGATCGTCACTCCGCCCCTGGGCTGCCCCGACCCGTGCGCGCCCGGCGGGCCCAGAGTGGCACCGGGGCGGGCCGGGGCGGGCAGGGGGAGGGCTCGATCGGCTCCAGCACCCCGGCCCGGCCAACCGGCGGCT